>QLOO01000780.1:0-21632 GCA_003313855.1 Suillus sp. MG131 | reverse complement strand
GATATGTCGTTGGTTTGAAACACATGCCGGGACGACCCGCCCAGGGTCACTCCCCGACCTTCTAACTCTAGTCCATCCAGTACAGACCCTTGACGAAGTAAACGCCGGGTTTATGCGAGTCATCAGTTGGTTACCCGTCCCGATCTAGTCTGATATGCCGTGTCCCCGCTTCTTGCAATGACTGAAGTAAACATACCAACCTCCAGAAATTTTCAAGTTTTGTCTACACTGATTGTTTCCTCTGAGCGTGTGGCAACCGATAGATCTGATTGCGCTGTGTATATGCCACTCAGCGTCAAATTTTCTTTGACAGCTGCTTCAAGGAGAGACAAAAACACGCCGTACGTCTCTTATTCAAGTCGAGATGCTAACATCGAACATGGCAGAGCGGCGACCCGCCCGCGATTAGACACACATCACCACTCGGCTTCAGGAGACAGGGAGCCCTATGTCAAGCGGAATGTTTCAATATCTGATCTATCGATATGAGACCCACGGCTTTCTTGCTGTCATCATGTTTGTCGCGAGTACTGTTCATTCACGCTGCTTCACACCTTAGATCGCGACATGGCTAAACTAGTTCATGCAGACGTCAGTCCCGCATGTGTTAATCGTTTCCTGGAGTTCTCATCTTTTAAAGCACAGGGAACTTCTTTATAGACCGGGTGCCATCTCCCGCCCGTCACAGGATGGGATGCCACGGGGAACCTAAAATGGTCGAGTCAAGCTTGAAGCCATCTTGGACACCCTTTGTACCTCGCGGAATTCAGAATCACTCAGAACTGATGCAAGGAACAAGTTCTTCAAGTTTGTAAGTGATTGTGTTTACAAATTATCTGCATAGAATCTGAATCATAGAAGGAACCTCCGCGCCGACTCAAACTAGAATAGTACAGATCACCATCAACCTAGGCTGCCGTCGGAGTGTGCTCGGTACCACGGCTTGCAGCCCATGTATCTGGTCCCTGTAACATGTCGACATCAATGATCCTATCCACCACAACTGGCGTGCTAGAGGAATTCTCACCCTTCTGTTGTTAATTCTCTGATTCCTGACTCTTCTTGCAAGCCACTCGGCAGCAGTAGAACCACTCTCAAAGTTTTTGTCAGGTTGCTTCTTCACAGCGTCTGCGATAATGGGACTGGACTCAACAAGAGCCCGAAGAACTTTCGAGCTGGTCGGACGGGTGAAGAAAACCAGGGACCAGCGCTCATATTCTGCCTGTGCCCCGGGGGGTGGACTATCGGTAATGATTCGGAAAATTAGCAAGTTTGTGCATGCACGTCCTCACTGGCATGTACATACACAACGCGGTGAATGTTGGATTGCAGGATGCCTCCACTGAAAAGAGATAACGCATCCGCAATATTGCAAATAGCATATCCAGGGATAGGCTATGCGTTGGTGAGTGTATGCCACGAGTAAGAGATTCGTGCTCACTCGAATATAGGACCACTCGTCATGACCAGGGGGCATCACTTGGAGTCCACCTAGCCGATTGTGCAAGATGGTCTGGCGATACGAATCTTTTCGTCACTACAACGCCTGCATATATCGAGCAACTCACCAGACTGCCGAAATCAGTATGGGCAGCTAGCATAGCCCTTTCCATCGCTGTCTTGTCCTGCACAGGGGGGCTGCGAGTGCATCTGACCTCGCAAGCACTGTGCTCATCCATGGCATGCAGACTCTCCAAAGTCCCCTCTGGCAGTCCAAGCTTATCATTAAATATACTCAACACGACATATGTCACATCAAGAGACTTGCGGACGAATGGTGCAACTGTGTTTTCCATGCGAGCGTTTATGGTTGATGGATAGGTGAGGTGAACGACCTGTGGGTACGCGAGTGCATCGTCTTTCGAGACATTTATGAATTCAATATTGTCCACGAATTTGCCTATATTTCTGTCAGTCTATTGCTAGTGACCTGGTCTGGAGGTACGTACCTGTTCCATCGATCGCCTGAGCCCCCGCTTTCTTGTATCTGTTCAAAAATCCAGATAAGATAAGATATGCTTGTGAGCATATCAATGACGGACCCGAAAGATTGTCCATTGTCCCCTTGCTCGTACTTCATACGTTCTTCGAGGGGTAAAGCCAGCGTCTCGGCACCCACATCAAACATGTCGTTGACTTCTTGATCTGCACCATGGTTCTTCAAACTGTCCGAAGAATCCAGTAGGTCCAGGCAAAAGATCCAACTCTTATCACGTACTACCAGAATCCGAGCATCGTCGCAGCCTCCCACAGTCGATCGATTTCCTCCCTGTCTCCAGCCTTGATAAGCTCATAATCAATAATCAAGAGCGGATGTGTTCGAACATCATCCGGAAAAGGGGGGAGAGTAGTTCCAGGCATACTGATGTAATGAGAGAGCCGCAATTATGTCAAACCGGCTAACATGAAAAAGTGGGTAAACTTACTGCGAAAATTGGACGGCAAAGGAGGGGTTGTTTATGAGAGCGAATGCGTGGAAATGGGACCTTCAAACTTATACCACTTCACGCACAGAGATACTGAGATAAGGTCCAGCTGACTTCAAGATCATTCAATTGCTACTTCATCGTGCGAAGAAAGCACCTGACTGCTTCCGTGTCGCGGTGCGCAGATGCCACCCGCTCCGTACGATATGTCCAGACTTACAATATGAAGAGAACAGCTCAACCCCTCATGCTCTGTCCTAGGACAGGGCACGAGGGTTGCACTTGCACTTCTTTGCACAGAGAGCCAGAATAAAATTCATTCAACTCACTTCTTAAAATCCACACATAGTATGTAGTAACTTACTACGTATAACCGGAAGGGCCAAGACACCGTGGTCGACCAACTCTGCAGTGTTGAATTCGTAGGTAATCTTCTACCGGAAAACTGCGTATTACGGACAGTGAGTCAGAAACACATAAGCCTGTCAGGCCGATTTAGTAAGGCCGAGATGCATAAGCATCACTTACGACTCATGATAATTTCCGACTTGATATGGGCGCGACAGGAGGCTTCCAAGCGAAATGAATATGTTGAGAGCAGACAGGGATGATTTGGACGCCAGTATTTGTTCTTTGGCCGGTCTTCCAGTCAGTTGGGGTTGCATATCTGTCAAGTTGTTCTGTTGTTTCTTTCTGCAGGCGGCTGTCACACTGATTAAGATCGCAAAAGCTGATTGGGCTCCCGGATTCAGGAGAGACCGACGTGACGAAAGAAACAGATTTTGGGAAGCGGACAAGATTCTGATAGAAAAAATTGGTTCGCGAAGAACTGAGGGGCAGCAATGGCTAGTTGCAGAAAGTGCTTGCTGGTACGCAAACACCTGCACAATTGTATGCATGCTGAGTGAAGTAGAGGGCAAGTCTCGACCAGCTGGTTGCCGGTAGTATACGTACCGTGGCGTAGGGCAACTCCGGACAGTTGCAGACATGAGAGTCACATGATAGACTCGTCTGTGCATTGATGACACGCATCCGATTAGCTTTTAGCTTGCAGGCAGCCGCTGTGCGAGGTATTAATATTGTTTGGTTTATGAAACGGGGATCCGGTGACGGGGTTAGTGTAACTTGCTTAACCAAGTTGAATCGAATCGAACATTTCAACCTCGGCGATGCGCGGCAGAGCTCCGGGGCAAGGCACACTAAATGAGTATGGAGGCAATCAAGAATTATCTTGTGCAGGTTTATCGAGTCAGTGGCCATAGGATCCTTGATAAATCCTTGTTACTGTTAAAGATTCGGATTTCTGGTGAGTGACAGATTGGTGACAGCTCAATAAAATGGGAGAACAACCGAACAAATGGACAAGCGCCCGAGGTAGCCCGAGGCTCCGAGACGCGCTACAGTTTCCTCCGGATCGATCCCATCTCGTCCGAGACCACTGAGTGATTAGTACCGTAGACATCTACCATTTGGTGATGAACATCTATTCAATATTTGCGAAGGCTGATATGAAGGCTGATAATAGTCAAATCGATCATCTCAAAAGTGGCGAGCCTTGATATGGTTCAATTCAGCCTGCAGGCAGCCATCAGACTGAATGATAGAAGCTGTCAAGCTTTTTGTTCAGACACCAAAGATCTAGAAGAATCTTCCAACCAAGTCATTTCTTGCATTTCTTAATAATTATGACACAGTCAGCATGCACTCAGAATTCCCCGTATGTTATTGTTATCAGGCTCAACTTTTCTTCAAGTTTGCATGCTTCTGATTGGCATGCTGTTAGGATTAGATCTCGCTTCGGCAGGCACACGTACGTATATATATGTGCTATACAGTGATACTGCTACTAGAATCGGACTTTGGTAACTTCAACGAACCACAAGTACTAGAGAACTCGAGTGTAACGAGTTGACCGATGATAGAGACTCCCAGCCTGCGTGCTGCTTAGTACCAAAGTTCTCATATGTGAAGTTTCAGATTTCGTCCGAAGGAGACGGCGAAAATTATCTTACGGCATAAATTTATCATGCTCGCAACTCAGCGGCAATATTTTTTCTAGTCATGAGCGGGGCGCTAGGTACCAAAGACTGACATGTCCCCTTTTACAAGGTGAAAGTTGCCCGCGGCCTCTCCAAGGCCTCCCGCATAATCAGCACGAGGTTTCTGATCGTTCTTTGGAGCCAAGACTCTGGGAGCTTCAGGTGCCGAGAAAGCAAAACTTGGCGTTTGTGCATGCGCTGAGGCGCTTGGAGGATGATGAAGGTGGGAATTCATTTGAAGAGTTCTGTAGGTGCTGGATGACTCTCCACAGCGCAAACCCCAGTTCTATACTAATATCCACGATCAAATTGTTAGCACTTAAAAAAGAGGTCGGTACCGTGCTTTTAAATCTCATTTGTACTTCGCAACTTTGAGGTTTGAAGGCAGATCTGAAATATCAGATTCAACGGGATTTAGCTCATGATACCGGTAACCGACGGATGGGCTGACCCTGCTATGTGGCTGTGCCGCTACCGTATACTGAATTCTTCAAACTAGAAGGATTCTATTGCTCGCGATGACGAGATCAGCGAAATCCGGTCAAACATGAAGCTAGGGATCTCGACCAGCTTTCCGACATTAATTTTAATCATCACGTACCTACATAAAGGTGCTGGTGTGTCCTAGCATTTTTTGTGGTTGTTTTTTTTTGCTTCCACTTCCTGTCGTTACTCTCCCCCAGTCCTCCCCACCTCGAACTAAGATGTCGGGTGACGTAGCCACCGTCGCGACGGTATATGGCGCGATCCTTCTGGGCACTTGCATTGGCTGCGGGTGGGTAGTGCTCAGTCTGTTACCAGAACGCGTCTCACGTTGTCTCAAGCCTCACTGGAATTGTGTTCGTCCAAACTGTCCTGTATTTCAAATTTTACCCCTCCGATAGCGTCTACAATAAAATTTTGGTGAGTTTGGTTGTAATCTTCCTAGCCCAAGATCATTTCTAATTCGTTACATACTTAAGGTCTTGGTCGTCTGGTGGGTGTATAAGTGCAATATGGTTTGCAATGTTTCTTACTGTCATGCAGGGCACTGGACATGATGCACACAATTCTCATCATCATTGCCGTCTGGGAATCCGTCATCGTGAATTTCGACAAACCAGAATTGATGGATCTCATTCCAAAGTGAGTCAGCTGAAAATGCCATTGTTTTCACCATAATTTATGGTACGACTGCACTTTAGGGCCTTAGGTGTTCGTACCTTCTGTTGTAGTCAACTGATCCATCTTACCATGCTTTATATAGCTTTCTGTAGCCATAACTGCCGCAGTCACCTTCCTCGTCCACTGGTTTGTCGCTTCTACACTGAATTGTCATGGTGGTGATTTATATTTGTTCTTGTGCAGTTTCTTCGCGAACAGAGTCCGTAAACGTCAGTCATTGTAACTGGTTACTGTGTGCCCAGCTAAATTTCTTTCAGTGACGAAAAAGTGGTATTTCGCTGCACCACTCGTACGTGGTTCAGCCATACTCATTTATCGTCGCTATATCTAACATTTAATGGTCAGGTCTTCTTGGCATTTTTGCGTCTTCGTGAGTTACTTCATTTTCATTTTCAACTATGTATGCTCATAATCAAACTGTAGTATCTGCATGTGGTATGTTACCCTGAACTTTTTCTTTTCTTTACATACTTAATGGAGGGTTATTGCAAGTTTCGACCACCGAAATGTGAGTTTCACAGAATGTTTATCGTATTTTTTCTAATGAAAACCTTATGTAGCATGCGACTCCGCCACTACTCGCTATTCATCAAGCCATTCCCATCAGTAAGTGGGCGGAAACGCCGAGGAGGTCGCTCAAAAGCTCACTCCGTAATTTAGTGGGTATTCACTCTCGGTGTCACCCTATCTGCGTCTGTGGAATTCATTATAACCATGGTCATGGTCCTCTTCCTTGGACGGAGTCGCACTGGTTTCGCAACGTATGATTTCTCTTCACCTTATGTCCATCCTATCTGATGGTTCATTAGCATGAACCACATCATCAACTCATTGATCTTGTACACACTCGAGACGGGAAGTTTCACTTGGTAAGTGCCTGAGGCCATCATTCAAGGTGTCATTGTCATTTCCTTTCAGCGCTGTCACAATCGCATCCCTCATTTGCGTAAGAAACATCTACGTTAAGAGAAGTGTCTCCTGATAAATCAATTAAACAGTGGATGGTCATGCGACACAACTTGATTTTCCTCGGAATGCACTTCGCAATCGCAAAACGTATGTGTAGTTTCATGGTTTTATCTTGCTAATGACTAATGATTGTGACCAGTGTATGCCAACTCCCTTCTTGCTACGTACGTGGGATCCTGCATGTCCCTCTACTGGCCAACTGACATTTGTTAGATTGAACACACGGAAGCGCTTGCGTGCAGACCGTACCTTCTCAAGTCAGCGTGAGGCTGATGTGTACCCTGCCTCGCTGAACATTCACAAATCTTCGGTTCGTGTTCTATATTCATTCATCATATGGTGACACTCACTGGTCTTGTTGATTTGCGGGTTATAGCAACGTATCTTGGGCCCTCTCTCACCTACCAAAAATGTACGTATATATTACTGTTTGCCTGGTAAAACGCGCTAACGATGACGTTCAGGCACACTTGAACGTCAATGTGGAGACCACCGTCGTGTCTGTCATTGACGACCCTTGCGATGATTACGATATGGCGGACATTGAGTCCAAAGGTTGTGATACCGCATGCGGAACGGAGAAGGACAGTAAGGAGTTTTTCCACTAGTCCGTGCTTTCTATCGTACTACATCAATCCATGAGCCCCAATCCTCAGGCTCCTCACTCGGCAGACCCAGCCACAATGGGAATTTGACTGATATCGTATGGCACGTATCATACGCTGCTTTCAGCTTTGGCTTCCTGTAATATAATATAGCTAATAGCTCCACCACACTCCTTGCACATTACACTCGCTCATTCTGCCCTCCCGTCCGCCTTCGACGTGTATCCTACACGTATACCCTCCACATCTCACACTTACTCGTATACACATCCTATTGTACATTCGACCTCGTTGCTTACATTTCAACATACCGGACTCCACCAACAGTTGTATCACTGGCTTCAATTTGCATTCTTGCTTTCGAAGTCGTCGTTCCAGTCAGTGTCAACAGTGTTCGTCGTAGTTGATTGAAAATATATTTGCTTAGTGTTCCTCGAGTGGTTGCATATCTTAAGTTGATATCAGTCGGGTGGAATCAAATGGCACTGCGAAGGTGAACCTGATTTTGAAGTAGAAAATGAGATAGATACAGTTGAATACATCTACGAAGCAACTGCAGTCACGTCTCAGGCTGGCGACCAGCCGATCTAGAAAGACAGACGAGCTACTCACCAGTCTATTAAGTGATACCCCGTAACAATTAGAAGAACAAACATAAAACACAAATTTTATTTTATGAAATGCAAAGAGAATCGTGCGATTTTGCACATGCGCTACATAGCAAAATCTGGCGCGCTATCAGATAAATTCCGCCAAGCAAGCCTGGTTGCTCACGACACAAATAAATCTCTCCTCCCTCCAAAGCAGCAACACATCACCTGACGCAGTGCACTACGCCTCCATCGCATCACCCATAACTGCATCCTCCTGACCCGCCTCCTCAAACACCAAGCTGCCTTGTTGCTCCTTCAACCACTGCACACTCCGTTTTTCATCCATGAAATATGTGTACGCTCGGCGGAGATCCTCGACGTCCACTGCGTCCGACTTTCGCTTTCGTGCGATTACTTGCGCACAGGAGATCAGGTTGAGGGCATACCGCAGAGTCGTGGATGTTGCCATCGAGGTAAGAACACTTTGTGCTTCTTGGGTTAGAGTTACGTCCTCTTCCTCGCAGCTGTGTTTATATTTTTAGCGAGACAAAAAGTGTATAGGATGGAAAGTAAGGCTCACCGGATTTGAATGATCTGTTGGATGTCTTCTTCGGCATAAGGCTTTGTACTGACGATGAGGACACGATCGAGCAGGTCGACGGGTAGCCCGTGCGGGCTTCTGAACTTCGTTCCTCGTATACGTGACATTCCTCGATTCGAAGCCATGATCACCAAAGGAGACAGCTCATTCTCAAGCGCACGGTTCAAGAATGAAAAGCACTCGATATCAAGCATGTGAACTTCATCGATGAAGAGGACCTATGTCAACGTTAGTCATGGAGCTCCATTATCAAGAGGTGACATACGCCAGGTACGATTTCTGCTTTGCCTTCTTCCCTCCATTCGGCAACCTTGGAGTTGATTTGGTCACGAAGCTCGGGTTTAATCTCGCCCGTATCTCCTGCGAAGAGAGCAAGGAAGCCTTGCGTTCGACTGTTGATCACATCAATCTCATGTAACGATACTGTGTGCACGACTTCTTTTCGTTTCTGGATTTCGCCCTCGGGACATTGCACAAATTTTGTCTGCATTTTTGATTAGCACCGCTTTTGACCGCAAAAAAATTGTGGACCTACGTCTGCACCCATAGCGTCATAGTCTCTTGAACGTGCATACGAGCGGCCGAGTTTTGAGACCCTCCCTGACGTCTTGTCGATCACCACCACGTCCCCTGCAAGGACCTTTTCTTTAGAGAGCGCATCTATCATCTTGGTACCCAGGTCGTAGATAGTTTCCATATCTGTCGTTTTTATCGTGAGTTTACCGGTTTTTGTGGCCTGAAAAAGGTAGTTAGTACCCGTAACTTTGATGACTGAAATATGGTACACATACGCCAGTTAGACTGCGGTCAATCTGGATTTCAACGACCTCTCCTTCAATTATCTCACTTTCTTCTTTGATGCGCACACCGATACTCCGCCGTATGGCTTGTGTCAGTGCTTCAGTCTTGGACATCGACAATGAAAACACCTCGCTGGCAGCGATCATTGTAAATGGTACATCCGACCCTAGCGTCTGTGCCATGCCTGCACAGTGTCATTCATTGTTCTGTAAGTCAATTATTGTTATAAACCTGCCTAGCGCAATAGCTGTCTTTCCCGTCGAAGGTGGCCCAGCGAACAATATGGCGCGTCCGGCTATCCGTCCCTCTTGCACCATCTTGATGACCATGCCCGCGGCTTTTCGGGCTTTGCCTTGTCCTACCATACCCTGCGAGTTCGCTCGCGGTTCGAGACGGTCGTCAAGTCCCAGACCTCGAATATGCGAGTGTGCGCCTAGCAGTCATTAGTAATTGCTGCCAATATATATGGGTCTTTCGCGCACCTATGCGCTCCATTTTAGTTATCTCCCGCAATTCGGACATTCCTGTTGATATTTGAGCAGCCTAACAATCAACATCAGCATGTTTGATAGGGCAAACAAGCTTGAATCTAGGAGTTCTCCTACCATTGTTGAGTGATGAACGGGCAGAGAGCGCGTCTGTTTGTTCCGAGCAAATAATCTTCTTCATCGACCTGCTAAAAATAATTCTGCAATTTCCGTTTCAGCAACACCTGAATTACTTGGAAGCGTCGACAGACCGCGGCATGCTGTGCGTTCGTGCGCTACGCACTTTTTCATCATTGGGCGCTCCATCGAGTTCTCGGGCATTGACACATGTGTTCCGAACAACTACCGCAACCAACTCCGTAGCTCGCACTTATGCTACACATTTTGCACAGGCTTCAAAAGATCAGCCTAAAGCTGCATCCCTAAATGTCGACAACAACGTCTTCAAGACCTACAAACCCGTTTCTCCCGGTATTCGTCACCTTCGTCGACCCATAAATGACCACATCTACCAAGGGAAGCCCGTTCGTCTACTAACGGCTTGCCTCCGAAAACATGGTGGTCGCAACTCTCACGGCCGCATCACCGTCCGCTTTCGCGGTGGTGGTCACAAGCGTCGTGTACGTCTCATCGACTTTCTGCGTACCGAGCCTGGAGAGTACGATGTCATACGTATTGAATACGATCCCGGACGCTCAGCACATATTGCTCTTATCAAAGCGCGAGATGCCAATGCGGAAGGGAAGGCGAAGTGGAAATACATACTTGCTACTGAGGGAATGAGGCCGGGGGATGTGGTGCAGAGTTATAGGATGGGTATGCCTGATACTACGGGTATTCTCCGCACGAGAACGGTTCGGCCTGGCAATGTTCTTCCTATTCGATTCATTCCTACTGGCACGGTCATTCACTGTGTCGCACTTTCACCTACGGGCAAGGCATTGCTCGTGCGCTCGGCTGGCTCCTTCGCTCAGGTCGTGCATCACGACGAGTCTGGACGGTACAGTCACGTGCGCCTCCAAAGTGGCGAAATCCGCAAAGTCCTACAAGATTGTTGCGCTACCATCGGTCGCGTAAGCAACCTTAATTGGAAGGGACGAAAGATAGGAAAGGCGGGGAGAAATCGATGGCTGGGATGGAGACCACGAGTCCGAGGTGTTGCCATGAACGCGTCAGTACTCTTCTATCTATCAATTGCGTGCATTATACTTAGGTATTTGGTATTTTAGCAAGGATCACCCTCATGGTGGTGGACGTGGTAAATCCAAGTCCAACAAGCATCCTGTCTCTGTTTGGGGTTGGGCCACAAAAGGCAAACGTACGCGTAAGCCTGGACCCAAGGGCCCTAAGAACAGTAATAAGATGGTCGTTCGGGAACGCCCTAGGGGCAAGGAGAAGCGCGCGGGTGGTTCTTGAGCTAATGTTTCGCCATATCCATCCTAGTGATTTTAACCTTGTTCTGAAAACTGCTCTGATACGAAATGCTCGCGTTCATTAAGGCATGCCAATTCACACCCGGGATTGCAATGCCCCTTCTTATATTCACCCGTATCCGCCCACGCACGGTCCTCATGATGTGATCATTACTAGTCTAGGGTTGCTGTGAGAAGTTGACACTGATCTCAAGTTAAAAATTGCAACGTGTCGGTCATGAAGAAGTAACTACCGAATTACGAATTCATTGGGCATGAAAGGACATTCAACAACGTAGAAAGGCATTGACTCGACAAGTTAGTAGTCAATCTGTCGACTTAGCAGTGGTTCGATGGGGATAGATCACTCACCGAACGCGGTCACGTGGCAGGCGCGTATTTGATCTCCGCTACCGCGTTTCTTGTTTGCTGGAGGCAGCGTGTTGGCATGTAGTCACCTTAAATACTACGCGTACACCCGACTTCCCATCCTTCTTCCCAACATCCTTCATTGATTAATTATAAACTATGCAATCAGCTACACTCTCCAGGACATCCTCGACGGCCAGCATATCTTCCGCGGACGATACTGCCCGTCGTACGCGCAAACGCTTTTCTACTGTTCAGCTCATGATGCTAGAACAACTTTTCCATCAGACATCCCACCCGACGCGAGAGGAACGCGAAGCCCTTGCGAATACAGCAGGAATGTATGTCATTCTCGGGACCGATGTGACTTGCTCCATATCTGACGCGTTTTCCATAGGGAAATAAAGTCTGTCACCATATGGTTCCAAAACAAACGTCAGACGGAGCGCAAAGTGGCCCTCCACAATGCGACGAATGTCTCTAATGAAGATGACCCTTCCTCTCCACCACTCACGCACGGACATGCTTCCTCGTCACGCCACGTCCATTCCCGATCAGTTTCTTTTTCGAATTTGCATACTCCACGGAGACGGATAACACCTCCTCGCCCACGCCCCTCCCTTGACCGTGTTGCGGCACGTTCCGAGTCACGTCTCCAACCACCCCGCACACCTACTAAGCCTCATAATCCACACGCGTCACTTTGGGACAATATGCCCTCCTCTCCACTGGCACCTGCCAGCCCTCCTACGCGCGACTTGGTGGACTTTGTGGGCAGCGGGCGCACCCTTGAATGGGCATGTGCTGCGGCACGCCTATCCGGAAGGCTCAAAGAAGACGAAGCAGGTGCTGAAACGGAGGAGGAAGAAATGGAAGCTATTACGCCGGAAGGGAGCTTAGGAGCTGGAGATGACGCCTGGAATAGGAGAACTGCCTTTCCTGTCCAGAAGCGCGGGCAAGCGGCTCGGAACTTGAAGTTTGCGCCCATAGTAGTAAATGGAAAAAAAGGTCCTATTCAGGACGACGATATGATGCGAGCTGCGCTGGTCTTGTGTGGACTGGGAAAGCGCAACTGAGGAATCGTTAATCAGGCGGTGACATTAGAGGACTTTTGGCACGCACAGCACTACCCTTATTATTTGCACATACCCTGCATTCCCAAAATTGCATCTTCATAATGTTGTATATATCATATTTTGTACGTCTTCGAACCATTCTTCAGAAGGACCGTTATCTGCGTGAATTCCGAAATGAAGCAACAGGAAGAAACAAACAACCAGACAGTCATACTTATCTCATCGATTAATGAGTCAGGGCTAATAATCCTCGTCGAAGAAAGGCCACCATAAGTTGCATACTTGACCAGTAATCATAGATGAATCGAAAGGTCGACACATGCCAGTGGTCATTGATCAATCAAATCAGGGGAGAGTTGCTGAATAGATCATCTGAAGGGCCATTCCAGATATCCCAAGCATGCATGGAGTAGCTACAAACATTCAAGTGAGCTTAACACCCTTCAAAGCAAGTTGCGGGACGTGTAGGAATGACTCAAAAAACAGGGGAACAATCATGTTTGCGCTCGTTATGCCGGCATCGCCCGAACAACTTCAGGTTGACCATCATTGCACTATAAACAGATCAGACCTTGGTTCAGACGTGCATGGGAGCCCGAGACGGCTCTCCTTGATTCCCTTGAGTGTTCGCGTCTGATAGGCTTTCTGAAAGACATAGTCAGGCTCCTTGTCTTCTCCGCCATGCCAAATCCTGTCGTCGTAATCACAGGCGCATCCAAGTTAATTCTAGTCCCTAGTGTTTCTGAGAAACTTGAACTAACCATCTGATATTTAGAGGGATCGGTCTTGCAGTTACTCGTTCCTTACTCAAGGAGCTCAATGCTCGTGTCGTTACCATATCGCGGACTCGAACACCAGAGCTCAGCCAACTGATTCAGGAACACGAGCAGTCGTTGTTGACTCTCGAGTGCGACATGTGAGCACCAGACCTTCATGTCATGTATAGAACTTGCGGTCTTACAATCACAGCACAGATGAATCTGCGCTCCAAAGCTCCATAACCCACGGCAAAGACCACTTTGGGCAGATAGACGGCTTAATCCTCAACGCTGCTACTCTAGACCCCATAGCGCGCATCGACAACGCCGATATAACCCTAGATGACTGGAAAAGCCATTTCGACGTCAATTTTTTCTCGCTCGTTACTGCCATCAGGGCCTCTTTGCCTGGCTTGCGAGAATCGAAGGGTAGAATCATTTTTGTGAGTTCAGGAGCAGCTACCGGAAACATATATGGATGGGGAGCATATAATGCTAGCAAAGCTGCTATGAACAGTCTGAGCAGGTGATCAGCACCGCGTCGTGCAAGGAGGCTTTGAACTGATTTTATGAAATGGATAGAACACTCGCGAACGAAGAACCTTCGATCGTATCATTGGCACTTGCGCCTGGAAGAGTCGACACTCCGGTAGGCCTAGGTCTGGACTGTATCATATTGAACACGGATCTCAAATACTGTACAGATGCAGGCCGTATTGCGGGATGCGGGAGCGCAGCACATGAAGGCGGCTGATCATAAGAGTTTCGTTGATGCCTACAATGAAGGAGCCCTAGTCAATCCACACGACGTTGGATATGTCATTGCTGCGCTCTCGTTACGCGCTCCTCTTTCTCTTACCGGGCAGTTTGTGAAATGGGATAATGAAGAGTGTAGAGAATTCCGGAGGAAATGACCCTTTAGGGTAATGTGTTGGGTCGCGTCTATACAGTATCTGTTCGTGTACTGACATGATGTACGCGATACCTACCAATGGAGTGTATAGTTTCCTGTTAGCAATATTCTGAAGTAGACACTCAAAAAGGTGGAAAACACGAGCCCCTGAACGCATCAATCACATCAGTGGCAAAGGCCTGAATCACCCTCCATAAGCGTCATTCTCAGTAAGTCGAATTTTACTCCCTTCGCGCATACCCATTCTGCACTGTTCTGCCACGTTCGTGTCACTCCTTTAAACATCCATCGCCGAGCTAACTGTACAGAATTCTGCCCCATTTTTCACATGCTCTGATGGATTTAAATCATGCACTCTCGTGTCTTCGGTTTGCTGGGCAAGACGAGGATACAATTTTAAATTATAACAGGAACATGTATGTAGACAACTGACATGTAGTGGGGACCCTAGTATGTATAAGGTAGACATCCAACCAAGAGAAAAAGCAAAATCCAGGACGCAGTGGAAATCACTGAAGAAAGCGTGTGAAGGCCTGCGTAGGCGCCAGACAGTGGTAGCTGACGAGGAGGATTGATAGGAAGAGACAACGAGGGAGATGGTGACTACAAGCGCGATGGTGACCTGCATCTTGACGCAGGCGCGCTACCCAGTCTTGATGTGCTGTTCCGAAGAAATTTACCGGCGGCTGCGGCCTAGCTAGACTGGGGAGGAGCAGGAGCAGTATTGGCGCCAAGGGTTATAGGCAGGATGCAGAGAGATGGCGGCGTTCGCGGGTAATAGGATTACAACTTAAGGCAGAGGATCCCGTGCACAAAGACCGCGAGCTCGACGAGTTGGACAACAAAGACATGTAATTAGGATAGTGAGACGATGATACACGTGAAATGATACATACCTTTCTCCGACACGGTTTGCGAGGTCAAACCTTTACTAAACAACGTCTCTGAAAGATACGGAGCCGATGAATGCCAACAGCCTGAGGTCACTCCTTTTCCTACTAGGTCGTACTTGGTCTGACAGCGGTTCAAACTCGGCTGGTGCACACTCCGCGCCTTGTGCGAATATAGGATGATCACACCAGAGGGTTTCCGTGTATAAGTGACGATATTGCTAGCTCCGACATCTAGAAATGGACGTCGAACTTGCAGGAAGTGATGCTGAGACTGTCTTTTGTGCGAAACTCACTAAAATGTACGAGTCATATCATAGTGCCGGACTCTGTCAGTATCTGGAATGGAGCCTTAGGTGAAGCATGACACCAACCGGACGCGAAAAGTGGCTGACCATTCCACCTGTCGACTCGTTCTGTGCTGTAGAAGCGAAGCGAATATCGCGGATAGTGCAAGAAACGTACCAAGGGGAAACATAAATACCGGGACTGCAAAAGAATCTGAACAACCCAAGAGACCTACCTTCACAACCGACTCACATATCCACCATGCGTCTTTTGGCATTTCTCGCTGTTTTCGTCGCCCTCCTTGTGTCTGTGAGCGCAGATGGCACTAATGAGTGCAACGAGGGCTTTGACGAATGTGGGCCTGGCTATAGATGTCAGGTGAATAGCCCTTTCTTTTTGCTACGGCGAACTTTGTAAACGTAGCTGACTTGCTTGTTGCAGGCTGGGAAATGCAAGAAAGTGAGCCAGTATTGATGATACAACCGCGACATACCGTACAGCTGTCAGTGGAACACAGGTTAGACATCTCACACTGAATCAAGCTATAGGTTGATCCTCGCTGGTAGATCGTTTGAAAGACCTATGTTTGTTGAAATCGGCGAGGTAGACAAACGAATATGTCTGTACCACTTTGGAGACACGCCTATTGCAACCAGAAAATACTAGTGTCCATGAACGTGTGAGTATAAGAGTGACAATTAAGTGTCAGCAAGAAGGCCCAGCTGGTCCAATAAATGGCCCGCTTAGCGATCTTGATGATGACAAGCTTATCAGAGAATGAGGGTGGGTCGAGGGCGTCGAAGTTGGTGGCATATTTATAGAGCATTGTTGGGATTAGCAAGTCACAATGTCACGACATCTCAACACGCAAAGGTGTAGGTGCATCAGCGCCACTTACCCACTCGACTGGAATATCGAGGTAAATCAAAGGCTCCGCTCTCCGCGAGATACGCACAGATTTCGCTCCTGACACCGAACACAGGGAACCGTCCTCGACGGTAAGGCGAAGGGGGTTGAGCGATAGTCCAGTAGACTGAATGCTTGTGTTACCAGTTCGATTTCTTGTCTGATGGGCCTTGATGTACTAACATCCGGAGGACGGATGCTACGGAGGTCGATGACCTCGGCATTCTTTGGCCAAGAAGTCGGCATTCACACCGCGAGCGACCATCTTCCTGTGCATGATAATCGTGAGATTGCTTACTTTGCGCTCGACCTCAGTCTTACAGATAAAAACACCAATGCTGCCTGACGCGGCCTCTGAAGACACGGGAAGGTGACCATACATCATTCCATTCTCGAGGGATACTACGGTTAGGATCCTGGATGGTTGCCTGTAAAATCCTTAAGCCCGCATTGAGAATCAAGATTGTTCCATCACGCGGGAGTATTCCTTCATATCGACATTGAGCGCGCCACGGATACTTCAAAATAACGAGTTAAACTGGCGAAGCTGGCGTGCGATTCCTACCGAGTTTTCATTGTAGGTTGCATGCCTGCGGGCCAAGCAGCAGCCACCAGAGCTGATGATGGACATGCACGAGTATTAATGATTGCGGATACAATGCAAGAGAAAGCAGCATAGGCGAGAGCTATGCAACCTGTTTTTTTTTAACAAAAAAATGGTTGAAGAGGGGAAAAGCGAAGGAGGGGAATGATACCACGACATGATTATACCGACACGTGTAGATAAATGTGAGCAACTATATTGCCTAGAGATCTCTATATAGAGACAGTCGTTCCTTTCAAGAACGATTGACGCCACGGCGGCATAGAGTGCAAATGGGGTGGTCAATCGACCCCCCTCCATGTCTTATTCAAGACAGTTTGCTACGTATTGACCCCTTCGCAAGTAACCAGCTCCGAGTCTAGATCGTCCTGTCTAGACTTGTCTTCGACCTGTCTGGTTTCTACATCTGCTATTAATCTGCTGGCAACATTGCATGTAGAAAAGGAGTTTTTAGCATCGTGCGATAATCACCGCAGTCAGTGGCCACCACGCTGCGTGCAACACAGCAACTTTCGAGAGAAAACGACAGACATGCCTTCTCATAGAGATGATGACCGCCGTCCGCGTCGTGACCGTTCGTATTCCAAAGACAGAAGAGAACGCTCGTCCACCCCAGAAAGTAGCAACGACCTTCCACCCGGCGTATCACCCATATCGGAGTCGGACTACTTTTTGAAAAATACAGAGTTTAGAATATGGTTAAAGGAGGAGAAACGCAAGGTCTGTTCTGCGCTACGCTTTCCTGAATCAAGGAAATAATGCCAAGGTGTCTGTCTGGTAGTACTTTGATGAACTCTCAAGCGAGAAAGCCAGGAGGTAAGAGTCATTATCAAGATATTTCTTTGCAAAGTTGCTCAAGAGCAACGGCAGCTACTTCCGAAAGTTTGTAAAGGTAAGAAAATGCATGAGCTATACAATGTGTGCTGAGCATGCGATACAAGGCATGGAACAGAGCGAAACTATCGAGTGAGCCTTCTTCAGTATTTACAGTGATCAATTTCAACGGACCCTGACCGATGTCCAGAGTCCCTATACTCTGAGGCCGACTCCCGTATATCATCAGCAGCAAACCAAACAGCTTACAAATGGTCCTTCGCATCCAAGGGCTCAAGTCTGGACGCAGGAGCCCTGAAAGCCGTTCGAGAAGAAGTTGATTCCGCTACGTACCGGCGTGCTACTAGTTCATCCAATACCGGTGGAAATCGGAGCCGTGTACATGGCCCAACTCTCCCTTCAGCGTCAGACAGGGTCCTCGCCCGGGAGGCTGCATCAGAGTATCAAGCAGCAGAACATAACATGAAGCGTAAACGAGATCGCGCAGAAGCGAAGGAGCGCATTGAGGACGCTGTGGGGCCGAAAGAAGTCGGTAGGGAGGGTATGCTGGAGAAGAAGCGCGCCAGGAGAGAGGCCGACAGTGCATTTAGGGAGAAAGGTGATGACGGCTTTGAAGCCGACGAGTCGACCCTCCTTGGTGGTGGGGATAGTTTCAGGGACCAGTGTGTATTGTGTTCCTTGTTTTCATTTTAATGCTGACGTCGTTATAGCATTGCTCGGCGAGACGCAGCGCGGAAACGATTTGAGGAGAAGCGTGCTGCAGGGAGAGAAGACAAAATCGCTGGTGTACGCGAACGTGCTGCAGCCTTGCGAGAGAAGGACAAGGCTACGATGGACATGTTCCAACAGCTGGCAAAGCAGAGATTCGGTTAGTCACGACGCTCGCCCGCTGCGTCATGTATCAGCGCGTATTTAACAACGCGTTGCTATGCGTGGTTATGCATGGGAATCACAAAATGAGAATATGATTGCTCATCTATGCTCATACTGCTCTCCTTGAAGAAAATCTAGCTAGCAATATTATCTGAAGGCACTCAAAGTCTTGCGTGAGCGAGGGGCTGTTCCACGCCCTTTTCACATGGTCTTCCACAGGATCGGTCATGATCGGAAAGAACGAGCCCTGTACCTGCTTTTGGAAGAATGATGGGACATTGAGCGCATTGCTGTTTCTTTATGAGTATCGTCGCGGTGGGAGGCAAATCACGATGAACATGATGGAACTGTTAACCCTCCCACACCAATCATGGATCGACCTCGCTTGCTGATTAAGTTATGACAGGCGAGATGCTAGCTGGGGACCCGCCACTGCTACTTGACGAGCTCGTAGAACATGGAAACAGTCGGTTATGTTTCTGCTTTTAGGCTTTGCGAACGGAACGGTGATGAGCACATTGCAGACATCTTGCTAATTCGTATGCAGTGTATTTTTACAGAATGATATAAGGTATGACGTAGTGTATCTCTGCAGTTTGCTGGTGGTTTAACTTAAAGGTACCTCAGTGAACAACAATGGAATGCACCAGCCAACACCAAACGACCTCTAGCGTCCGATTTGCCATTCATTGCGTAGATTCTAGATAAGAAATGTTGTGGCTCAGAACTCAGATATCGCTGGGCCTGGTAGCTTTGGCAGGACCGTGCAAGATCTCACAAAGCAGAATGATATCATATCATGCAGAACGGTAGCGTATATGCAACTTGATTGGAACATGAAGCGACAGCTGGCTGCTCACATGATCGTTTGGTGATGAGCGAAACACTTTGTTGAAATGTGATGACAGACACGCCAGTCAAATATCGATGGAGCTGATGTTTGACGATGTCAGACTTGAATATCTGAAGGGCCTCAGCTACCTATAGTACAATTCGACTCTGCTGGAGTATTATACTGGGCTCCCTCGACTTTCCCTACATGGCGTCTCTCGATACTTCATCGTGCGCTGTGACGCGCACACAATAACCCGCTGCTATATATAAATCGACGGGGATTGTGTGGCTGAATGATTAGCGCTTCGAGCCAACGTGTTGGCTGTGTTGGCTGTGTGCCCTGTGCGTCGAAGGGTTGAGAACGTTCCCTTCTCACACTGCTTCTTGGTGCACACCATCGTCTCTCTCACACCAAACCAAATCTACGACCACTCGCGATGAGTGAAGGCCGTAGACCAGATCCAGGAGCCTCCAGATCCAACCGGGCAAATGTTGCTGAAAGCTCAGTACGTAGTCTCTTGATATACGTCGCTTCCTTTATACATTCTTCGTCCAGGACCAACCTCGTAGAGGAGTCTGTCAGTCCCTGCAGAAAATGAAGAATGGGTTGACCAAAAAACTTCCTGTGCGTTGACGTGAATGCTGATTTTCTTGAATACGGCTGAGATTGTGCAGAAACGCTTCAAGCGAACACGCAACCGCACCAGTGCGCCCCAGAATGCCGAAATTGAAGGGACTTCATCGGGCCAGAAAGTCGAGGTAAGTACTCGAATACGCTATCCTAGCTCTTTGGTTTTCTTACAGGCGCCCAGGACACGTTGCATCCTTCCAACGGCAACAAGCATCCCGCCACATCTGAGATTCCCAGCGACTCCATGAACCAAGGGCTGTCCGGAGAGCCTGCTTCACAGGTATTTTCGTCAAATATTTTGACTTTTTTTATATATCTGATCTCGGCGGTCCCACAGGTTCAGGCTGCTCCTTCTGGCAAGGAGGAAGGTCCTGATACCCAATTAATTGACGTTGAACTTCAGGGTGCCTACGATGGTACGCAAGGCATGGGATTACTTGGGCAACATGCGACTTCTATTACATCCGTCGCCAACAATGCCCCAGCGGGTCTCGCTGCAGCAGATGATTTCCAGACCTCGTACCTCCAACCTCTGAAAATTTTCGACACTGCCATCGAGAAAATTGCAAACGTATGGGCTGCTCTCCTAAGTTAGTAAATGAACTAATGAATATATAGGTACATCCATACGCAAAGATGGCGCTGGGCGTGCTGTCTGCTGCATCCAAAGTACGTCGGGTTTTTTCCAGAGTTCAGTCCCCCACTCAGAAGTCATAATTCCATGTAGATTATAATCGCTCAAGCAGAGCGCGACAAATCGATTCTCAGTCTTCTCACAAAATTGGCTGAAGTTTACCGCTTCATGACCGAAGATGACAGTCTTGGCAAAATTGAATCGATGCGAGGTGTCGTTGGGAAGATCGCTCAGCAAACTCTCGAGTGTGCTCGTTTCATCAGGGAATACTCGGAAACGAAGAGCTTCTGTGAGTTGTTTGGCTATTGCATCTCGCACCTACATCTTATCCTTGCTATGATCATAGGGAAGAGAGTCGGTAAAAACATTGTCGCGGAAACGGATGATATCATCACACAGTACAACAATGCCTTGGATGGGCTCATGCAACAATTTCGGGATCAAGCTGATCGGAACGTAGCTATCTTTGTCCAATTTGCGGGTAAGAATTCATACTTACCTCAGATTATACGGATACTCACGCCCTTTAAGGTGAAGCACTCGATCTCAGCGGCATGGTTTATGCAGGGGGTGCAGGAGTAGATACCGCGAAGCAATGTCTGCCAGGCACTCGCACGGACATTCTCTCCGAAATCACCAAGTGGATCAACAGCAGTGGAGATTCTGTTCCGCGTGTAATGTGGCTATCCGGCCCTGCAGGCAGGGGCAAATCAGCCATTGCCCATACGATTGCCAACTGGTTCAACGAAACGGGTGGCCTTGGTTCGTGTTTTTGTTTCGATCGGCACAGAGAAGCAGACCGTCGCCATGAAAAGATTTTTTCCACCATCGCGCGCGACCTAGCTGATCGTGATCAAGGGATGAAGCGAGCATTAGCAGATGCCGTCAAGAATGCAAATTCACTCAAGCATACGACGGACATCA
>QLOO01000770.1:0-30095 GCA_003313855.1 Suillus sp. MG131 | reverse complement strand
ATCATCAGGAATGTCTTGATTATCAGATGAATGATTCCAACTTCTGTAAGGTGATCTGCATGAAAAGGACCCTGTGCTGTAAATACAAGCAGGCAAAGAATGGCATCACTGAAAGTGGAAAGACTTTTGATAAACTTGATGACACAGCACTGGCTAATTTGAAGACAGAATGGTTAGCCAGCAAGAGGATCACTCAGTCTAGCAGAATGCATGATCCTGCAGCAATAGATGTATATGAGATTAATATCAAGAAGGGTAAGTTGATGTTGTCTCCATCAAGTCCAAATTAATTGTACACTCAGCACTGAACAAAAAGGAGATTGAACTCAGACTGCTGGAAGAGGGGAATACCCATCATGCAGCACTTTCTCAGAGATCTGTGGTGACTAGATATCAATGGGGCTGGCAATTGAAGAGGCTCAATTGCATTGATTATTGAGATCCAAAGAATTGAAAGAAGACCTATGGAGATATAGAGATTAGTATGGAAAGCCTAATAGCCATGCTCTGTTACCACCTGTGACATGGCCCATAAATGGTAATCACAACTTGTGGACTCTGGGCACCTCTAATGTTGCTGTTAGTATTTTTCTTGAGGGAGCTGTTAGTACATGGATGTCATTGCACGCATCAGTGAGCTACAGGTCATTAACAGAGTGCAGCTGTCTGGCTACCAATTCTAAATGCTTCCAGTAGCATCATCAAGCCCCTTCAGTGACAAACTCCATATTATATGGGCCACCCGACAGACATAATATTCCATACAAGATAGGCTAGCAGACCATGGGCCCATGCTATATATATCCTCAATGATGACAGATAGGCTAGGAGTGATATTATGTCTGATGGAGATGGGTGGGCCCATGCAAGGGAATGATATATATATCCTTGATGTTGATGGATGGAGGGGCATATCATCATCAATGGAGATGAGTGGGCCCATCTGGGTAATGTGCAGAGTAGGATATTATAGACAGGTAGGCTAGGATCCCCTATCAAGAAGGATATATGTGCACATTTCAGGGCTGCTGCTTCACCAATATCTCAGAGTAGTGTATTTGAGCTCACAACAAGGATCATCTCACTTGCAACAATTGGAAGAGCCACACTGTGCAGACTCTTTATGCCAGCATACAAAGAAAGTACCCAGTAGTCATCCCTCACTCTCCTCCTGCACTACATGCAGCTCCACCAGGGTCTCAAGATTTGCTCGGCCAGGTGGAATCCTTCTATGAGCAGCACCACATTGTAGAGACTTATTCCTGATTAGGCTTGTAGAGTCTGTTTTACCTTACTCTTATGTCCGCACTTTTGGTGCTTACATAAGCATACAATTCTTCACCAGCTACCAGTATGAGTCCCAAGTTATGATCAGTGTTTTCCTCTCTCTTTGAGCCTTGAACCTGGACCAGAAACCCTTTAGGGTTGAACATTGTCTACTGAGACATAGCAGCTAGGCAGTCAGACCCAACTATATTCAGACTCACCATCTGAATTGTTGTACCTTCAGCGTTCTGCACAAGGGATGTTTGGGACTGCCTATGAACAGAGCTCACCTGAACCCTTTTCTGGCCAAGTATAACTGGCTGGAGGTGATCAAGGATGAGTTGCCTTCTGATATTGTGGACTGGGCAAAGATGCCTGAGAGAGATGAAAGTGAATTGACCAGCATCCTACTGTGTTTTCAGTGTTATTTTGGTGGGATAATCAAGCTGCTGACTGATGAAAATGCATTTCGAAAGACTTGGACACTGCAACCTGTCAACACCACAAATCTCTGTATGTTTTTCCCTCTATTTATTCATTCTTGGCTGATGGTGCCATGACCTAGCCATGACCTCAATAATCAGCCCTTCAAAGCACTGATGTAAAAGCAAACAGTCAACCACTATGTGGAAACATTTGCAAAGTTGATCACATTTATATGTCGAGCAAAGGACAGTTATCTCAGACATGCTAGCAATTCCATAGTTCAAAAGTAGCTCTGACAGGTGATATACAGCACCATAGCAAGCAACTTCTTATCAGCATGGACAAACACCAAGCCACTCATTCAGCTTCCCATGAGCTTGTAATGGCACTGCTGACAACACTGTATCCACCTATGACGGCTCTGAATGCCTAGGCAAGCTCTTTCTCATCTTCAGCTGTGTCAAGCTTTCTGGTCAAATACTAAACCTCATCCACATAAATCTATTTATGAGCGAGTTGAGATGATGTTTGAGAGCTGTGGGTTTCTATCAGATTTGTCTGTTGTTTGAAAATGCTCCCACTTTGATTTTGGAGAACAATCTGTAGTCATGCATGTTACCCCTTTCTTGTCTTTGACTAATGGCTGACTTGACTCAATGAACAGTCTGATTGAAGAAGTCCACAGATGGCTCTGGGATGATTGCATGAATCTTTTTGGTGACCTGCTGGAGATAGGACATTTTCTCTTGTTTGTCACTGCCAACACATCCCTGCTTCCTCAAATGATGTGGATAGATTTTGAAGACTCTGCTCTCAGTTTTGATGGATGACTTATTCCTATTGCCAATGTCATAAATCTGTACTGCATCCTCATGGAGGAGACAAAGGTCCAGCTGTATGAAGTTGTACTATTGGGGGCTGCTTTACTGAACATTGATCAAGAGCACATTTACGATGATTTGAGTTGCCTTGATCAGAACTACTCATTTCTATCCGACAAAAGGAACCAGTTCTGGGAGCATGGATTAGCATTGATGAAAGCAATGATGTTGACTTTCTCTAAGTGTTTTGTTGTGTTGTACAACTCTAGTAGCATGGTGTGGCACCAGGGCCAAGTCAGGCGCTGGATAATGGATTGTGAGGACTGCCTTCAAAAGCTTTTTCTTCTTTATCATCTGGGCTCTGGACAGCCTGCTCAAGGCACCGAGCTTGTCATCATGTCCTGGAAAAACACTTACATTCACCCTAGGAACATCTACTAGTTCTCAGGCCATTTGAACTTCATGTTGCACTACAACAAAACTTAGACCAACCAGGATAAGGAGTGGGTTATTTCCAGGAGCATGCCTCCAGAAGCTGCTCAGCTAATGATAGCATACCTCATGTTTGTCCCAAAGGTTCTGGCCACCTTTGTTGCATGTCTGAACCCTAACTAACCTTTATCTCAAAGACTTTAGCCATGCTTGCTCTCTACCTTAACTCCAATGGGCAAGACTTCCAGTCTTTCACTAGATACGCAGAACATCTGTTTAATAGGCTGTATAGGCCATGGGACTCAGATGACTTCTCCAACATTCTTATCACCCATACTGGTAGACCAGTCTCCAAGGGTGGACTGGGTTATCTCATGGGCCTTGCCAACATTCAGCACCTTCTCATTGGCATTATGTGCAAGAACTGCAAACATCTTATAGCTGATCTTGACTTAGAACACTACTTTGATGAGCAGAGTGGGCACTAGGAGGAGGTTGCAATGGGGTATGCGGTTGACCACTCATATGTCCAGTCTATTTCAAGCAATCACCTGCAAAAGTTTGTAGCTCTTAACCATGCTCATCACACCCTTCTCTTCCCTACAGCAACCCCAATCATTCCTGCATCTCCTTCTCATATTTTATCCTCTGTCAACATGCAGCTGATTGACTTTTTTACCTCCTAGTCCTAGGTCATATCACCATATCTTAGCATATCCATGCTCCTGATCATCCATCATGCCATCACTGATGGTATGACCATTTGCTCTCCCTTTGTATGACCCTCCTTGAATATATCCCCCATCAACCAATTGCCTACAGGCTAGCCTGCCAAGGAGACACTTGTGTGCATTAATGCTAGCAGATTTAGGGACCTCTGGGCTCTCATGGGTCCCCAGGCAATGTTTTAATCTCACAAGCAGGCAGAAGCAGTGGAGGTTCTGATGGGATGGAGGGTGCATGTCATGATCATGTTGGGTTGGAAAGAGAATAAGAGTTTATTCTACCTGCTACCAGCTGTCTGTCCTGATGAAGCCAATCTCACATCAGTTATTGTGCTGCCAGATCAGACTACATTTAGGCGCTCAAGGCCCAATTCGATCAGAAAGGTCTTTCTGCAGTGACCTGGTCTCCACAATTTGGTAATCACAGTGTGTGGGCTGTCTTGGTCAGTTACGAAAGCCTGGAAAGTATGGCTTCTGGACCTCCTTGGAGAATGCAAAGGGATCCCTTTCGAGGATAATTGTGGGTCAAGCAGAACATGCTTTCCAATCTTGGGAGTATCAGTGTACGATCGCTGGTTGTGAGCATCTCCAATGGTTGAAATTGCCCATTATCCTGCTCACTTATACCATGGCCCTAGCAGCTGCCCCCAAACTCATGGCATATTTCAAAATGGACCCACTTGTGGCGCAACTCTGTCATGATCACACAGATCTTTGTAATATCTGTTTTTCTGCTTTTGAGGCCCCTCTGAGTAGTGAGCTTGAAGGCCTGTTGTCGACTTGTCTCAATAAGAGCCTTCAGGATCTCATGATGGAGATAGAGCTCATTCTGGTTATATGCCCAACTGAAGATGAAGTGGACTGAATGACGATAATATTTTTCAAAGATGTCATTCACACCCACCTAGCTCAGGACCACATGGCTACAATACTTCAAGGCTGGAGCACATTACGCGGTGAACATTGTATTCTCTTCTCCTCAACTGCTCTTCTACCCACTCTCAATATTACAAATATCCAGGTGGTGATCCACTACCATGAACCATCCAACTTCATCTGCTATGCCAATGCACTTGCTTTGTTATGCCACAATGACAGGCCCAGTTACAGTTTTATCTTCTTTATGCCAGATGCCCAATCAAAGTCTTGGAATGAGGACAAGCCTAAGGTTCAACTCATGGGCACCAGTGACATTAGTCAATGGCTGCAAAAAAGGGCATGTTAGTGCTTGGCTTTAAGCTCATTCTTTGGTTTCAAACACAGTGGCTGCTGTCTAGACATTCCAATTTGTCAGATCTGTGATGTCTGTAGGGAGATGCTGCAGCTGCTAGACAATGTATGTACCAAGCATTTTCATATGACTGAGTAGGTTGATCTATGTTACTTAGGCTCATCAGACCAGTTTAGGTAGTAGCAATACAGGCAAGCTCATGCCTAGTACAGCTATTCAGATTTCTGCCACCATTACATCTCAGATAGTGAACCAGACAGTGGTGACACATGCCATCACCCACTATCATCAAAGTGACATGCTGAAAGGGTTGCACCCCTTCAAAGATTTTTTTCTGATGAGGACTAAGGCTTCATCTGCCTTGCAGTCAAGGGCCCGGACTTGTAGTCAATCTTGTGGCCCATCTGGCCACCCCTGCTCTGGCCACACAAGAGGTCCAGTCACATGGTTGCAGGAAGACCAACAATGAAAAGAAGATAGCTACTCCTGCCCCTGTCCCTGCACTTCCTGGTGGGTGATCCAAATTTTTAATGACCATTTGACCTTATTTTACATTTAGCCATTGCATCCTTGAGCTCCAGAGTGCCTCTGGCAGCACTTGACATCCTCATGCCAGATCTTCATTCTATGGCCATCGCAATTCAGGACAGTGCAGCTCAAATCATGCTTTTGGAGGCTCATGTGAGAGAGCAGGATGCTAAGATTGATACCCTACAATGCCTCCATGAGAGCCTCTGGTGTAAAGTTGTCAACCAGCACCCATCATTCCCACTTCTGGACTCTCTTGCCCCTGCAACATTCTTGCTTGATCAATCCATCGCTCTGTCCATGTCACTCCTCCTATCCGCACTTCCAAACCTCATTAACTTGGATATGGATGTCATGGATCCCTTATCCTTGAAAGTCAAAGATGGATCTGACATGGTTAGTCTCATGTTTCAACCAGGCCCAGTTTAGCCTGAAGGTCCACAAATGTCTGGCAAAGTTGTGGACCCAGATGATCCAGGCAACCTTGTCCCTAAATATAATTCAGTTTCTGAGGAGATGGATGTTGAGGTGAAGGATGAGACTTCTGGTGGGGAGGTTGACATGGCCACATAATTGCATAGTGATAAATGAACATAGATTTATTTTCAATGCATGTTATCTTTGCTTCAACTGAATGCTTTACTCACTGAGTCCCATGTTCCAAGTCCTGGCCCTAAAACTTGGGACTTGGAACTCAGGACTTGGGACTCCAGATTTCAGATTGGATGTGATATATATAAATCAATTTTTTTATTTCTGAAAGATGAATATTTTAGAGATCACCGAGTCCTAAGTCCCAAGTCCCTAGTGCTGGGTATCAGAGCTCAGGTTCCAGAACTTGGGACTCAGTACTCAGTGATCTCCAAAGTATTCATCTTTCAGAAATAAAAAAATTTGATTCATATATATTACTTCCAATCTGAAATCTTGAGTGCCACATACTGAGTCCCAAATCCCATCTCCCAAGTCCCAGCTCCTGGCTCCCAGAACTTGGGACTTGGGACTTGGGACTTGGTGATCAAAATTTCTCATCTTTGAGAAATGCCAACATTTTCTGATATCCAGTCTCACATTGTGAGTTACAAGTCCAGCCTCAAGTGCCAGTGTCAAGTTCTGGCCCTGAGTCCTGGCATTGGACTCAATGTATTCATGAAATCATTAGCTTATGCGGTGTTGAGTTTTGGTTTTCAGGACTTGGCATCTGGCACCCAGCACTTGGGACTCAGAGTACATATGTAGTATTCCCCCACCTCTGCCCACCTGTCTATGTAATAAATATTTTACCACACTATCAGCCCACCCATCTATCTGTTATACCCTACCTTGGCCCACCCATATATGCAATATTCCCCTACCTTGGCCCACCCATCTATGTAATAAATATTTTACCCCATCTTCAGCCCACATGTATATGTAATATTCCTCCACCTCAGCTGACAAATTGAAGATGAGGAATCTAAGCTGCAAGAGAAAAGGTTAAATGCTTCACTCTACAATAGATCCTGGGCACGAGTGACAAATCAACCCAAAGGATGGCTACTGAGAAAAGGACTCCTCTGAATGAGGGATGCTTCTACTACCAATGGAATATTTGGACAAAATTTAACATTATTGTATGCTGCTACTTAAAAGACAATAGATAGAAAATCCAGTATTATCCTTGAAGGAACATGTCCAATTTTTGTATCATGTCCCATGCACAGAAAATCTTTCACACATGAATTAATTTTTTTCAATGTTTTGATAGTTGACATGAGAGGAAATTTCTATCTTCTCAATCAATGTTTTTTGGATGTTTTTTTGGAGAAAATGGGAAAATGCCTGCAGTGTATAGCAAGTTGAGATGAATGACTTCAAGTATATTTCCTCACCCAGTCCCTGTGTGTGTTGGAATGGGAGTGTCCTTATCAATGAATCTGAATTCCTTATAGGAACATTACAGGGAATTGATGAGGGTCAGAAGGCAATGACAACAACTCAAGCTCCTCAAATGGCATGGGTTTGGGCATAATGAATGATCACCACAACCTAGTGAACTTGCACTGTTCTGCCCAGCATGTCCATGCCCTTGTTGACTTTGCCTGTAATTTTGCAGGACAAACTGTAGTTTGGAAGAGCACAGCCTTGTCTGCTAGAAGTACTCTGATGGCTTGCAATGTATCATTTGCTTGACCTTCCTGAAGTATAATCCCCTGATCAACAAGGTGCTCAATGCCCAACTTGACACATCACTCTGCACCAATGTTCAAAGGCAAAGGTATGATTACATGCTCAGGACGGAAGAGGTTCTGACACTACATCAGAACCGGAGCTGGTGCTGAATCAGTGTCATTGGCATCCAATGCATCAGAATCAGAATCATTTGCTATGAAATCTAAGTCCATATCCCTGATGTCATCATCCATATCAAAGCCCTCCTCACCAAGATAAGTCACTGCTGTGACAGTGTATTCATCTATCTGGTTTTGTAATTTGGTCCAGTGTCTGCTTATGTCCAGGTTTTGTGTCTTGGTCAGATGTCTACTGAGCTTCCTGATATCCACACAGAGGGCTATCTGCATCTTTTTGATGGTAATCCCTGATGCAATCTAGGTAGCTGTGTTATGCTGTGCATTACCACCCACAAGGCCAGCCCTTGAGGACAGCAAAGTAAGTTCCTGTTGCTTCTGTATTGAGGTTGCTGAACAAATGTGAGCCTGTGTGCCGGATTGACAAGAAGTGGATACCTACCTTTTCAAAGTTGTACCTCAAATGCATCCATTGCTGATGGATCTGCAATTCACCAGGATTGGGCTCATTGATCTTATGCATCCCATTTTTCAACCAGGTCCAGATCAGCAGCGGCATTGAGCTTGTCAAAAGCTGTGACACTTTCCACTACCCCCTTGATAGCTTCTTTATATTTCTGACATAGAAATCCTTCCAAGAAGAAGGTAAGTTGATGCCAGGCTGTGGACAGGCTGGACAATAAAGAGCTAAATCCCCTGGACCAGGAGAACTGTCCCCTTCATGTGCAAAACCAAACCTTATTCTGTTGACCAAATCCCTTCATATATGAGATACCCACATAAGTTCATGGTAACAATCCTTTTTATCATGTCAGTCTAGGGTACAATAATAATAAAATTGCTCACAGGGATTTTATGTGGGAAAGCATTGTTGGTAAAATAACATAGCTTTTGATAGAAACTCATAGCTGAGGTCTTGCACTCCAAAGTGTCTATGAGGAAGTTGTCTAGAACATCAAAGGTAAAAGCAGATTGAGGCCAAGTGATGCTGGCAGAAAATAACTTTGCTTTTAGAAGATGTAGATGTCTGTTTTTCTCAGCTCCAGGACACTAACACCAGTATACACAGTGTGAATAAACTCTAGTGGAATGCACAATGACCAGGTTGGACAATCCCAACTGAGTTTCATAAATAGCATCCCCCTCTCTATGTCCAAACACATCTTCCATGGCTTTGAGATCTGACCAGGGTGAGGGATTGGACTGCTACAACAAATTGGGGCAAGGATGTTCCCTGTGGCCAAGATGCATTATATACTCTTGGTCACATAGGGTAGTAGACTGGTAGAACTTGCCATTCCAAAGTTGAAGGTTGTGGAAGGGGTTGTGCAGGTGGGCATTGACAGAACATGAAGGACACCAACTGTGCTCTCCTGAGCAGGACAGACAACAAATAAACCCCTCCTCTGCAATCCTCACATTTCCCATTGTTGATCAGCTGTTCCAACTCCAACAACACTGAAAGATATTCATTACACCAAGGCAAGTATTCCCTGAGGAAATGATTTTGGGTCTGTAATGTTGGCTAGTGTTCAACAATAATAATTTTCACAGAACTCACTTTTGTCCTGCATTGGATACCATTTAAGCCTCCTGTCCCAAAATTACCATATATCTCTCCATCATAGTTAACCAGTGAATGATCTTCAATATTCTGGTGGTGTTTTTATTTCACTGGTGAGGTTGGCTCCACCTCACTGTCATACTCTTTATAGAAATTATTGACTTCTTTCTATGAAACATTTCCCCTCCAAGTTTGAGATGAGATGTATGTATATTTATAAGCACCTCTTTTTCTCTTTGTTGGCTGAGTAGCATCAGAAGATGTTGCTACTCTGGCCCTATTCCTCCATCTTGGTGTGGTTTTCAAGGTCATTGAAATTATGGGTTTATCAAAGGTAACAGAAATGACTTTGGGAATTTCCCTATACTATCTTCTACCCCTTATCCAGTTCTGCTTCTTCCCCTTCTGTACTCTTCCTACTAACTCTAAAAAGAAACTCTGCATGGAAAATGCTGGTCTTGGCACCCCAACTCTGTCATGCACAACATCCCTCATAAAATGAGCAATTATAATCTGTTCTCCATTAAGCCAGGGACTAACAGAATGTTCTAGCACCTGCCCTGAGATAAAGACCATTGCTCCAGGGGAATACTCTAGTTCTCCATGAAGATCTTCCAAGGCCAATGTGGCATGATGATTTCTTCCTAGACTGACCAGAAGATCAAAAAGAGATGGGGATCCACCAGCATCTCTGTGGCTAAAGATAACATGATTAGTAATAATTTCAAGCCCTGAAAAAATTGAGGGCCAAGAGTCCATGGAGTGGTTTTTTTATTTATTGATGGACTTCTTTGATGACCTCAGAAAATGTAGAGATGCCAGCTTGAAAAAGATCTGGGGCCACAACTCTGGTAATGGTGTTCCATAGAATTTCTGATGTTGTCAAGGTGTCAAGATCATACTCAAGGGGGACTATATCTAACGGACTTGGCCTCAGCTCATGCGCTGTGCCCCTTTCCCGAGTATGTGCCCTGTATTTCTAGGGGGTATGACAGGATCCGGGTGAGTCCGGGTGATAGTATAAACAGGACCCAGGTATCCGGATTATATTATAATATGATATCTGGTCGATATCTGGATATGGGTTGGATAGAAGAGATTAGACTAATCCAGACGAAGTCCGGGTTAGAAACTGACAGAGAAAGACTACCCAAGGATAGAGCCGAGGGTATAGACTTAAGGATGCAATCCTAAGTCTCGGATGATTGACTAGAGGCTAAACTCAAGTCCAGAGGAAGCAGGAATGAGCAGAACTATGGTTGATATTCGAACTGAGGAAGTACTGAGAATTGCAAAGGTTTATATACTGTAGGAAGCACTGGAATCATAAGTAAGCAAACACCTGAAACTATGTATGAAGCATGTGGAATATAATGCTAAAGTGTCTTGGATCATAATAGAATGTGGACGGAAATGAAAAGGCAGGGCGGATCAGTAATCAGACAGGATACAAGTATAACTGAAGTCTGGATGATAGGGGTAATTACTAGAAAGGAAACAGGTCAAAGGAAATGTCCAGAATGAATTAAGTCCTAAATCTGAGATCTGGATCCAGAGATTTCCAGAATATGACACAAGGCAGCTAACCATTGTTGGACCTTCTCCAATGTGTAAGACTCTGAGGTCACCAATAGATCCACTAGTCACTAAGAATAGAGTTAAGCCTAAACCCAATATATATATATATATATATCAAGTGAAAATACAATACCTCTCATCTTTGCATGAAATATGCAGGAGCTACTGTAATTCTACCAGCCCCAAATTCCCTCCTTCAGCTGGAACCATATAGCCATCATCTCTCCAACTTTTTTTGACATCTGAATCAGGATCAACAGTCTTAAGAAGGATCCCCTCAAACAAGCAGTAATGTGATTGAGATGCTCCTAATTAATTAATCAGCCTCAAGGAAAAATTCTTAACCAGGAACATACCATACAAGAAGGCATCAAAATATCAGGGAGATAAATGACTAAAATTTTGCCAAGCACAGCCTCAGGGAAGAACTTCTTCAGTCTCTCAGGTTGAGCAGTTGCTGACCCATCCCTTTTGGGTGGTGACAATTTGACCATGTCTGCATACTGGTCAACATCCCAATTGACATTGACTGTAATTTTCTGTTAAAATTCATGTGCAACCTGAAGTATTATTCTACTTACTGGGGTTGACCATGGCATGTGCAATGGTCAGGGTGGCCCAATCAATTTCATATTCGGAAATTGAGTTATGATTAAAGTTCAGGGTATCATCTGGTGATGCCAGGCACTGCTGAAGCTTGACTGCTATTCTCATCCTTGATTCCCTTGGTTATTAATAGCCAGCTGAAATTGATACTGAACCATAGATACCTAGCTTTATGCAGCAATTCTGGTTGGACTTGGCCATCTTTTAGGACCCCTAGTTCAGATAAATTGCCCATTATCTCTCTGGTCCTCCTGTCAAGAGTTGCCAAAATCTCAGTTGTCTGGCTTTTGACTGTGTGCATGAGTGAAAAGGACAAAAAGTGAACCAAAGTTCTTGTGCTCCAGACTCATGTTGACCAAAATCAGTTATGATGTAATCACATGATATAATAGCTTAATATGCCCTAATTAAATTTCAAATTGGGCAGGCTATACTCATTTCAGATGGCCACCTTCTATGTCTATGAATGAAGTGAAAGGAAATGGATTGTTTCTGTGGTGAGCACATCATTCCTTCCGCCACCTCCTTCTATATCTAGAAGTGAAAGGAAATGGATTGGTTCTGTGGTGAGCATATCATTCCTTCCACTGCCATCTTCTATGTCTAGAAGTGAAAGAAAATGAATTGTTTTTGTGATGAGCACATCATCCATTCTGCCACCTCCTATATCTAGAAGTGAAAGGAAATGGATTGTTTCTGTGGTGAGCACATCATTGCATCTGTCTAGAGGTGCTCACTACCAAAACAATCCATAGAAGTGAAAGGAAATGGATTGTTTCTGTGGCAAGCACATCATTCCTTCCATCATCTCCCACTATATCTAGAAGTGAAAGAAAATGAACCGTTTCTGTGGTAAGCACATCATTCTCGTAAGCAGTCCAGAAAGATTTGCAGTCTGGGCTGAGTGAAAGAAAATGGACTGTTTCAGTGGTGAGGCCATCTGAAATGAGTGAGTCCTGAACATCAGACAATTGGACTTAAGTTACTCTATTCATGGTATACTCAGTGAGACCAACTCAATCAGCTATGCTGTCTCTATTGTGGCTTTTGAGAACACTATCCCATGGTCACATGACTTAAAATTTTGGCAAAAAGTAATTGATCACATGACCAGAAATACCCATAAAGGGTGACACATTTGCAATGAGTTACTACATCTAGCCGAGTACACAGGATTGTGCCAAACACAAAATAAAAACTAAGGTAAATGATGCAAGACAAGGATGGAGGGGCCTTCTCCATCCCAGCCTTGCACCCTACAGTACTAAAATGTAGGTAAAAAGTAGACTATTTTACAATCTAGTGTAAGGTGAGTCAGTATGATATTGAATCTTAAATGGACACTTACCAAGTTAAACTTGTCAAGAGAAAATAAAAGCCAAGCTGCAAGTCAAAGGAAGGCTAAGCTGAAAGTCAGTATGATATCAAACATTGAACATGAACTCACCTGAACAAACCAGACCACAGCAGTCAAGCAGAAAATGTTATAGAAAGCTAGAACAATAAGACCATTAGTATAAGTATATTTAAAAACACAAAAAAAGACCAGCACAACAAATAAGGCAGGCAAAAGCTAGACAAAGCAAACACTATTAGTACATTAGGACACTTTAAAAGATAAAGGAAAACCAGTGAAATGCAAACCAAATCCAAAATTAAAGGTGCCAGTCCCTGGAGACATGGATGCCAGAAGTAAGCCTTCAGATCCCAAAAGTCAAGGCACCAGTCCCTGAAGATATGGACGCCAAAGTGAGCCCCCAGATCCCAAAAGTCAAGGCATCAGTCCCTGAAGACATGGACGCCAAAGTGAGCCCCCAGATCCCAAAAGTTAAGCCACCAGTCCCTGGGGACATGGATGGTAAGGAGGCACCAGTCCCTGAAGACATGGATGCCAAAGTGAGCCCCCAGATCCCAAAGTCAAGCTGCCAGTCCCTGGAGACATGGATGGCAAGGAGGCACCAGTCCCTGGAGACATGGACACCAAAAGATAAATCTACAGAACTAAAGAAGTCAAATGGTGCAAGGAATCAAAAGAAACTGACCTTCAGGCATGCTATCAAACAAAAGGTTTGATAGTGTGCCAACTAGCAAGACTGGAAATAGATATACAAATATTTAGTATTGAGAAGTGGTTGTAAAAAGAACTTACTGTATATAAATGTAGGCTTGAAAATAAGTGCAGCACTGCCTTTGACTACTTGCAGCTGCAGCCTGCAAGTAGTCAAAGGTCAGATGCACCAAAGATATAAGAATGTATAAGAATAAAGATGAGTAGCGACACATGGTGGTTGAAGTTGAAACAAATGAAATGTGGGAGAAATGTAAATGGTTGATGTACTGTTTGTTGATTTGCACAAGTCAATTTTCGGACTTTGTCAGATATGTCATGTGCAATGTGTGGTTGGTTTTTGTGTTTCTTTCGTCAATCTTTTGTCTTTTGTTCTTTGCTAATGCATCTCCTTCATTACTTGTGAGTTTTGTTTTGTTTTTGTGACTCTGACATACTAAATACTATTTCAGGCCAATGTTGCTCAACGTGCATGTTCTGTGGACATGTCTCTATTTTCAATGCATCTCCTTGCTTACTTGTGAGTTTTTCTTGTTTTTGTGACATTGTGACATACTAACTACTGTTTCAGGCAAACTGTTGCTCAACACATGTGTTTTGTGGATGTGTCTATATTGTCCATGCGTCTCTTTGCTTACTTGTGAGTTTTTTTTGTTTTTGTGACTTTGTGACATACTAACTACTGTTCCAAGCCAACCTTTCCTCAACATGCATCTATTGTGAACTTGAGTCCTTACTGGTGAGTTCTTTTGTTTTTGTGTGGTGCTGTGCTGTACTAACTATTATTTCAGTTTCAACCAACCATGGCTCACATAAAGAACATGGCCAAGAAGTCTAGCAGTGGCTCAGTGCCACGCACCCTGCTCAAGATTGCAGCAGCTGGACAAGCCCAGTGCAAGAAGGCAGCTAGTACCAAGGGTACTGTGGGGGGTGGCGATGTAGAGAACAGGACTGTCTATCATAATGGGGTGCATCTGTTCTTTTTTGCTCTGTTTCTTAATTTATATATTTCTTATTCATTCACACAGTTTTGCATCATTTGCAGGGATGGCGCAGAGTGCTTTGAGGAGAATACTCTCTTCTTGTGTGCTCTGTGTCCCAGGGTCATCTGCAGACTCTGCCTGAAGCTGCTGCCTGCCATAGAGGTGCAGGTCCTGCAAGAGGACATATCCTTCAGATATATTTGTTGTCACATCAAGATAGAACTGGACATGCCCTACTTTGTAAGTCTTTTTGAATTTTTTTTCATTTGTTCACAACTGATAGATGACAATAGGGTTTCTATAACACTGGGCCTGCCCTTGTTGGACAGGTTCCTGCCTGTCAGTGATGCACTCAAGGTCTTCAAGCAAGCTGAAATATCAGCTGCTCTGGTAATTTTCATTCATCTTATCCTGGTCGACTTCCAAGTGGCCACCAGCCCCTTCCAGTTTACTCACAACTTCCTCAAGCCTTACTTTACTAGCAGTGGCATTGAATATGTTGAAATCTCCTATGACATCAGTACTGATGCCAAGCTTGGCCCCCATTGGACCAAGGTGCACCAGCTCATCAAAGGTTTGAAGAATTCGTTCATCTGGGAACATGTGGTCATTGGTGTGTCAACTCACACTGATGAGACATTTGGAGACCTTTTTACTGGGTATGAGGATGATCATTCAAAGGGCTATATCAGCACTCCAGTCAATGATGTGAGTTTTCTTCTTCTTTTGACATAGCCAATAGTGACTTCAGTAACAGTTCTTGGAGATTATTCTCCATCCCTGGCAAGGTATTCTTGACCACGCCTAGGAAACCTACCTCTGGATGCTATGTTGTGGTTCCATGGTCAATAACCCTGACTCTTTTGTCGGATTGCAAGAAGATATTGTTTGGTAAGTCTTTTTGAGCCTTTTTTAATATGCCTTGTCTAATTTTTTTCAATAGACATGCCTTGACCGGTACCATCATATTCAATGCTTCTCAGTTTCAACTGTCCTTCACCTCTCACTTTCTCATTGACTTCACCAAGAAGGTTCTCATTGGTCATTGCCCAATTCAGTTGACATTTGGGGATATGCTTGCCCAATCCTGTGACCTTGGGTGCCACTCTGACATCTTTCTCTTGACCCCTGTAGAGAAGGGACTTAGTATCTCTAGGTTTGCATGGGCTCATGTGGAGTTCCATCCTTAGGGAAACCACCTGCCTATCCAGTGCAGTGGCTGTGGAAGGGCTAATCCATGGAGGTCCGCCTATGTCAAGGGTGACAAGACTTATGTGTTTGAGTGCAAGAATGATACCTGCAGTGTAAGACACCTGTTCTCTCAGCCACCAGGTTCCACTATACTGTATTCTGCTAGGAAGCATGGTAGTACTTGGTTGGATATTCCTGTTGAGACACAGCTGGCTTGATTTACATATTTACATATTTTTCATCTTGTGTACTACTTTTGCTCATGTGATCACCTTATCAAAGTTTGATCAATGATTTGTTTACTATTGGTATCTTGGGATGTGACACAGACTACATTGAATTTTTGTGTAGGCTGGATGTACATTACAGGTGGTAAACATAGATGTCACATGACCATGTTCATGTTTGTCACGTGATCTAATGTTGAGTTTTTTCAAGCACATGCCCAACAATACATTCTGCAAACCTATACTAGCCTGCATTCTTGTTATCTGTTATTGTCTGATATAATGGCCAACTGGACACTTATTTTTAGCCATGTGTTGAATGAGCACAAGGATTCCTTTGCAGCAGCCAAAGGAAATTCTGCCATGAAGGCTTGTATCCTTAAGGCAATCAAAGATGCTATAGGCAGCAGTGAAGCAGCCAAAGACCCTTGTGTCATGCTTCCTGAGAAAAATCTACAAAAGGTGAGCTTTTATAATTGTGTTCTATACTAATCTAATCAATATAGACTATCCATGCCTATTATTTGGACTTCCTGGAAAATGATGAGGATCACGAGGCAGAGGAAAAAATTATTGAGGGAACACCTAAGGACAGATCTGCTTCAGATGCTGTCACTGTTGAGTTAGTAAGACAGCAAGAAGATGATAAGCCTGAGGATGCTGGGAAGTACAAGACAGAGTTCTCTGGTTTTGATGTCATCCAAAAATTATTCAAGGATGAATTTGCAGAATATGACAAGCAGCACAGAGATACCTCCAACCTAAAATCTTTGTGTCAGAGGACAAGATTGGCCCACATGTGGTACCAGGCCATGTCCCCTGAGATGAAGAAGGCTCTTGACTGGGTCACAGAAAAATGGAACCAGAAAGGACCTCCTGCAGATACCAAGGACAGGTATTTTTTTCTAAAATTCTATTGGCATACATGCTACATATCTTAATAATACATCAACAGATACCATAGTTGTAACCAGAAAAAAATGATAGAGGACTTTATGGGCATTGTTACAAGAACATATACTGTTAGGCCCCCTATCTATTTTTCCTCGTCATCGGACTGTGTCTCATCACGCTCAAGCATCGCCAGACTTTGCCTTCGAAGTCACATGATTTGTCTTCAAAGTCATCAGATCGGCTCATCCCCTGAGCCCTCTCCCCTATTCCCTTTTCCTTCATACCCTCGGACCACCGGCTGCGTTGCCTTGTATTACTGTTACCTTGGTATACAGAACATTCCCCCTTATTCCAGTATGTTCCTTCGTATTCTTTAGTACTTTACTTTTTGGCTTCATGACTCGACCTTCATCCGCTAATTCGGTTCAAGCTCAGCTTGAATACTTCGTATATAAAGCTAGCTACCATCTGTTGTATTTCCTTAGCTTTAATCTACCTTTGTCTTGACCCAAATCCACTAGAAGCCTAGTGAGCTTCGCCTTGTGTATAAGTAATCTTGGTCTTGGTCGCTCGTCATGCCCAAGCCTAGTCCTATCACAAGTGCTACTCTTGTTGGTTGAACTGACAAGACTAGCTGATACTTCTCAAGGAGAGCCCCGTCTCTCAAGAAGTGCTACAAACCTTCGCCATACATGGAGGGCACTGGTCACAGAGCCCGTACGCGAAGGCCCCTATAAGATTCACGTTGCGAACTTAGCCAAGTTCGTAACAGGCATGGTCTGGAGGATTTATGGGATTGCATGTTGTCATTCTTACAGCCTATGATCGGGGTGAGGGAAAGGCTCCTGGAACTACTGTGTAAGTGTTTCAATGCTTCTCATATTGTCAATAATGACAAATTTGTTTCTAAAGCTGGGAGACTTTGCCTCAAAAGGCCAAAAAACCATTTACTCAGGCAACCAAAAACAATCGGAAATGGGCAGAAAATGCTCAAGATTGTCTTGCCAACTGGCTCCTTGAAGAAGAATATGGTAAATGTCTCTTTCAAATTTTAAATCTAATATAGTAGCTAAAGGTCTAACAGCTGATGGAGAGGTTAGTGATGAAGAGGACGACAATAAAAACAATCTCTCAGATCTGACTGTTGAGGTCGATGGTGATGGTTATCCTTGCCTACTCAAAGACTTCAAATTTCTCAAGCTCAAGCAGAGGCAGCAGCTTGTTCAGACTGTCTTTCAAAAGGCCTATGGTGAGTTGATTTGTCTTATGTGATTTTCTCATTTACTCACTCCCTCCAGCTGTTATTACCAACAATCCCTGAGCTCCAGTGCCCTGGGGTGAGATGTCTATTGATCCCAATCACTACCTTGATTTGGGATGCATCCCTGAGAATGTTGCTGTCAGGGATCCTTCTCATCTGCAAAAAGACACAATCACTGCAATTCACTCTCACTGGGAAGATCGTACTAGTCATGATATGCCGATTGTATGTTTTGTTGGATATAGGCAAGCTGATTTCTATGATGCTCACACTAAGAAGGGAGCTGCAAAGGACAAGTCAAGGAGGAAACCTGACTATGTTGAAGTCTCTTCAGATGAGGAAGGACTCTTGAATAAGGTCACTGATGATAAAAACTCCTCAAATGAAGATGACATTGAGGTGGAGACTCTGACTATTGCTGATTCCAGCCCCCAATACCATCTTGCTAGAGACATGGTCCCTTATCTTAATAACCTATCCAAACTTCAATTCCTTGAAGCACTTGACAGCTTCACTATATGGCTGTGGATTCCTGGCATCAAGAAGGAACCAGCCCATTCCATTCCACCAAATAGCATGCCAATCCTGGTTGCAACCTGTCAGGTCTTGACATGTGACAGTCATTTGAATGCATCAAGATTTTTGGCTCCTCTGCAGCTACCATCTAACGATGATGATCAAGTGCCGCTTAAATATAAATAATGTTCAAAAATACCTCATGTCCCATTAGTTCCTGGTGTGCATGTGTGATTTCAGAAATTGGTGTTTCTGCCAGTTGTTGGAAAGCAAAAGGAAAAATGGACCAGACATGGTATTTGATGGCGAGGTTGATCAACTGAGCCAGGTGAAAGTGGAAATGTGCAGTGAATATACAGTGCACAACAAATTCTTGTGTATGGTGACATTGATACATGTCTTTCAGACTCAGGAAGTTCAAGTTCTCAAGCCCCTCCATCAACCCAGTCTCAATTCAGTAGCCTCCATGACCTGCAACTCAAAGTGTCATCTCCACCCAAATTTGTGTCTGTCAGTGAGGCTGATGTCCTCTGACACAACAAAACAGATGATGATGACCCTTTTGCTCTGGAACACATCAATCCATGGGACTCTCATTATGTCATGATGCAGAATGCTGCCAACTTTCTTATTTGAGTTGCTGATCACCCTTTGAGCTACAGATAGTACTAATTTTATTTCATGTTTTTCCTTGTGCTTTGCAGTACATACTGTCAACCTCATCACATCACCCATCCTATACTCCTACCTTGCATACTCATGGTGCACTAGCTAATTATATATCATGGTCACATACATATCTCATTCATTACTTCACACTCTTTGCCAAATAGACAAAGCTCTCAATGTATGAAATGTGTAGTGCAGGGAAGGTTAAATTCACATGTGGAGGCTTTGTGGACAAGATGCACAGTGCGGAGGACAGCACGCAGGGGTGCACAATGTGCAAATAATAAAAGTGCTGATATAATGTCATACTACAGTAGTTCAAGGACCAACATGTATGTATATAATGTTTGACCACTATAACACATTGAAGTAGATAGAATTTAATAAATGCAAGGTAGCAAAACATTAAGGTAATGTAGTGACAACACATAGAATCATGGTGACAGTGGAAATGAATTATCAGACTTCAATTAAGTAGTTTGCAAACTAAGATTTACAAATGCATGCATGACATAACTGACCAGGACTGGTAGTTGCAGCATTGTGTGCTACTCACAGACATACAGTTGATATATATTCAGATATATCACCACATGAAAGCAGTCCATCAACATAATATTAGACTTACCAATGTTTGCAACGATCTTGCCCCTGCATGCCCCACATATCATACTCACACACCTTTCAGTCATATGGCACTGTAAAACCCTATCATAGGATATGTACATTGTCCTGTAAAACCTGGACTACTGGACATTGGCTGGTGTATGTATACCCAGGATTGGCCATCCATCTGCAATACCTGGACTACTGGACATTGGCTGGTGTATGTATACCTAGGATCAGCCATCCATCTGCAATACCTGGACAGGCCAGTCAGTGTGGTATAAATGATATATCTGCAATACCTGGACAGGCTGGTCAATCTAGTATAGATGACATATCTGCAGGACCTGGACAGGCCAGTTAGTCTAGTATAGATGACATATCTGCTAGACCTGGACAGGCCGGTCAGTCTAGTATAAATGACATATCTGCAATACCAGGACAGGCCGGTCAGTCTAGTATAAATGATATATCTGCAGGACCTGGTCCATACTATTTGCAATATGTGGACAGGCCAGTGACTTTGGTATACATGATAGATATACTGGTATGCAGGGGTAGGTGTGGCCAATTTTACATATTAGCTTATTTGTAGTTATACAGCATGATCTGCAAGGCCCAGTGCTATAATATCAATACAGGCTTATCTATAGCTCACACTACAGTGATGCAAATATTGTAGGGGCTAATGGTAGCTCTTGGATCAGTATGGTTTTCAAGGGGCTCAAAGCCCTCAATCCTCCAGTACATAATAATGGCAATGTTGAAAAAATTGTAGTGTAAACAATTTTGTTGAAGACCTAGCCAAACATCAATCAGTATTCAAGTTGGATCAAAGGATCAGGATCAGGTTATTACCTTTAATCCAACTTGATATGTGCTCAGAGAAACAATATAAAATCTACAAAAGCTGTGCAATATACTAGTAGTACAGTTGTAATCCACAAAACTTGTAACATGGTCAATCAATTAATCTTGAGCTATTCAAAATTCACTGTACACTCTGAAGGCCAGCTCATGCATCTTCTATATCTGGTCAGTACAGGCCAGCCTAGTGTTGCATTCTGTGAAGTGGGAATGGCCGAATGGGTTACAATCTATAATCCCTCTGGCCAGCCTGCATCCACAATGTATAATGTGGGCTGGCTGAAATCATAGTGACACATACCAGTGAAGGCCAGCCTGGTGTTGCAATCTGTGCAAATGGGCCAGCCACATTGGTTGTGACCTGTATTCAAACATATATAACCAGTGCCACTTGAATATGTCTTTAAGTCTCAAGTACAGATATACAAAAATTGAATCAACTCTAAGCCATTTTGATACAAAATGTATGGAATGATATATGAGATATTTTCGGCATTGTACTTCTTGAGAGGTACTTTGTCTCTGGTAGAATGACGAGGTAGATTAGGAGGAGAAGTTTTCACCTTTTTCCTGGATGGTTCTTCCACATCTGCAGTAGGCTGCTTACCCTTCCATTTGGTATTGGATTTCCTCACCCTCTTGTCCACCTTACTTCCTTCCTTAGTAAATCTTCCTTCTTCCTCGACCCTCTTCTTCACCTCCACTCTCTTCTTCTCCTCAGCCCTCTTCTCTTCCTCCACTCTCCTTTTCTTCTTCAACTTCTTTTTCTCCTCTGAAACCTCTTCTCAATGTCTTGCCTCACAATGAACAACCACATGTTCTCATCTTTCAACATGGCTTTAACTTCTCCCCCTATCCCTATGACCTTTTCCTCAATCTGGTCCATCATTCGGATGCCCAAGATAGAGTTATCCAAGTAGTCAGGTACATCATCTCCGGCTTCATTGGCTTCATACTCTTAAGCATGATGACACTTATGGAGTAGGAGTCCAAGTTCTAGGCTCACAACCATACCCCATCCATGAGAATCAAACTGGTAGTTACTCAAATTCTCCAGGGCAGCTGAGATGGTCTCCATATTCTCATGGATATCTTGAGACAAATATGCCTGAGACCATGTCCAAGAAGCCCAGACAGGGAGTTGCTGTTTCCTCAGCTTTGAATCCGTTCTTTGCTTTAAAAAAGACAAATCAATGTATCACAAATTGAGAGATCTAACATACTGGAAGCTTTTGAACTGCAGTAAGAAGACATTGATATGAAGGGACAGTAGAGAGAGACTTGAGGGTTGCAAGGAGCTGATATTCAAGCTCCTGGATTAGGGAGCCACCTGTCATCATGCTGAATATTTTATTTCTGAAGCTTGTCACTTCTGGTTGAAAAATTGGTTTTTGAGCCATAGTTTCAGTCATATTTAGTACCTCGACTTTATTTCAAACATATGGTGAACTTGAGAACATAGGTACAGCAAATTGGATGCAAGATTCAGAATGCTCATCATGTGCATGTTTTCCCAGTCATGCAACAGTGTTGAAATCAAATGGAGGCTCTGTGGACAAGATGCACAGTGCAGGGGGACAGCATGCAGGGGTGTGCAACATGCAAATAATAAAAGTACTGATATAATGCCATACTGCAGGCTGGTTTTTACCTTCTTAAGCTTGATTGACTTTTTACCCAATGACATGGATGATAGTGATAACAATGATGACAACAATGTTGATCACTCATGCTGGTATGAAGATGACCTTGAGGAAGACTTGAGTCATAACAGACTCAACAAAAATATGGATGTCAATGAATCTGTCATATTCCAGAAATCTCCAGATCCAGATCTCAGATTTAGGACTCAATTCATTTTGGACATTTCCTTTGACCTGTTTCCATTTTAGTATTGCCCCTATCATCCAGACTTCAGTTATACTTGTTTCCTGTCTGATTACTGATCTGTCCTGCCTTTTCATTTCCATCTGCATTTTATTTTGATCCAAAACACTTTAGTACTATATTCCACATGCTTCGTACATAGCTTTAGGTGTTTGCTTACTTATGTTTCCAGTGCTTTCAACAGTATATAAACTCTTGTAATTCTCAGTACTTCCTTAGTTCGAATATCAACCATAGTTCTGCTCATTCCTGTTCCTCTGGACTTGAGTTATCCTCTAGTTAACCATCTGAGACTTAGGATTGCATTCTTAAAGTCTATACCCTTGAGTAGTCTATCTCTGTCAGTTTCTAACCCAGACTTCATCCAGATTAATCTTGTCTCTCCTATCCAACCTATATCTGGATATTGACTGGATATCATAGTCTAATATAATCCAGATATCTTGGTCCTGTGTATTCTATCACCTGGACTCATTTGGATCCTGTTACACACCTTAGAAATACAGGGCACATACTTGGAAAAGGGACATAGCACACAAGCTGAGGCCAAGCCTATTAGATATAGTTACCCTTGAGCACGCCCTTGACAGAATCACTGACAATGCCAGCAGAAACAAGTCTACCTCTTCTGATAGAAGATATCCTCCAGTCCTCATCAAAAGAACAACCTTTCAGCGAATTACAAACTGGGCACTACAAATAATGAACTCATTTCTTGCCTGTAAGATGGCAGGAAAATTGATGCATCCCTGTGCCCATGGCAGTAGACAAACATCTGGTCCATTGTGGGCATAATCATAATCATAATATGTATTTTACAGTAGTAGCCCTACAGCAATTGCATGTGTATTTACAGGACTATTGAAGCCTCAATGCCTTTAATGAATTTGGTCAGATCCTCTTGGATGTCATGCCAGGCTTGGATACATCGGCTATCATCCTGAATATGGTGCGCGATAATTTCCTTATTTTCCATCCTCAGATGGTCATTATCCACTTCAAGTCTCTCCACCTCCTTCTCCATGTGGTCCAGCTTTGCCGTTTGAAAGTTGACGGTCAACTGTAGCTTGTTGACGCATTCCTGAAACATCTCGAGTTCTTCTGCATGCTTCAGGTTTGCATCCCTGGCACTGAGCAAGTGTTCATCTTGCCTGGCCTTCAGTTGATTGATATAGTGTTCCAACTCTTCCACCTTCTTGCCAAGACACATGAGTTTGCAGGTGTTGAAGAGTATGCAGAGGTGTATCTTTCTTCATCAGACTTAGTTAGGATGTTGCTTGTCAGTCAAAATTGAATGTGTCACTAGACTGCAATGGCTTACTTGCAGTGTGCTGGAGGCAGAGGTTGGGGAATGCGACTGGATCCTCTTACCAGCCTTGACAGGCATGAGGTCAAGGGAAGCACAATGTTTGATTGATTTGTGATGCATTGATATATATGACTTATGGTGATGATTAGATGTTCAATGATGATGGTGATGGTAGAAGCTTACAACAACACAAGAGTGGTATTTATATCCTTGAGAGTTTCCACACCACAGCTAACTGGAGTCCATACTCTCAATTTACTATGCTGAAACCACAATGAACTGCCTATTTAGTATGTCAATTTGGGTTATACTAGTGGGCACAGAATTTTGGGAAGATTCCAGAATATCATACTGTGGCATATTGAATTAAAGTACATCGGTTCTAATAGCATTACCTTCATTACAGTGTGATTTGCCATCTGACTCAGGAGGCGGCCTTATGTGTCTCAGATGGACAATGCACCCAGCATTGAAATGGATCCCTTAGGTCAAAAATTGACATGAACTATGATCATACATGTATTTCTGCATTGCATGAAATTTGCATACATATCAATCTAAGGAGCGCGAGATGTATTAATTCCAGACTCATTTGACAGATACACTGTAGCATATTCAGCCTTTCATACATGAGATATCTCCTGTGAGAATGCATTGGTTCTCCTACAGCAGTCATGGCTTGCTTTTGTTCTTCAAACTGTGTATCCATGTGATTCACTTACATGATAGTTTTTTTATACACTACACAAGCTATGAGGATCAGGAATTCAGAGTACATTGCAGCAGCTTCCAAGTGAAAACATGGTTACACACAGGTATCACAACAAACAAGCATTGATGGGCCACATAACAGTAAATATATTCCATTCTACATACATTACACAACAAGTGAGGCATCCATTATCATTACATACAAGGCCTCTGAGAAGAGCAGGAAAACCACAGTGCAAGCAGCCTCGAAGGAAAATCCCATGGAAATGAGGCAGACCTCAGATGACAGATAGAGGAGGCCAGCATAATGAATGAGATGCATGGGATGTCCAATATGCATTGGATCACATTGGGATCCTTCATGGATTTAAAAAAAGATGACAGGATGCATGCTTTTGTCATCTGCATATGATCAACTGAACATGCCATTACATCTGAAAGATTCACTGGTTAGGGAACATCAAGCCTTAGGTGGTGGCTGCAACACTACCATGAGCCCATACCACCCAATTCAGTGAGATAGCATATTGGCGATCCAGGTAGTCAAGTGTCAACTCTGGTTCTGAGTGTTGTTGACCCATACCTTGAACCTTGACTGCCTTATTCTGACCAAGTGAATCACTGACGATTTCATAAAGTCTGTGATGTGCATAACATATTTGGAATCAGGTGTCAAAACTCTACACCTCACAAGATATTGAATGATGGGGATGTCAGTCATCGCACAGACATTCATCTTGAATTCATTGAAGACTGCTGGTAGGACTGTGGTGTCCTTGGTCCATTTCACTCTGGAACTGTTGCTAGGGACCTCAGTTCCCAACAGTCTGACAGTCAAGTCCATTGATCTCTGAAGGTATATCTGATTAGTGATCCAACAAATGCATATGTCATATGATGGCTTACAATAGGATGCAAGATACAGCACTGATTGCTGGTGGCACAGGGTGAACTATGAGTGTGATTGCTGATGTTCAAAGGAGTGGTGTGACTGTAATATTCAATGTGTGTTTCTTCAAAGGAGTGGCATGACTGTGATATTCAAAGTACATTTCTGGAAAGTATTATAAAGTTGCGATCTGGTAATAATGGATGATCAATGATTCAGGCCACCACCCAATCCCAGTAAGGACATTAATATGGATGACATGCAGTTTGAACTGCCCACACATGGTGGACACCATCTAGCCTTGCTCAAGCCCTCAAATAATGCATTTCTGTCCATGATACATGAGACACACTATATTCCGGCACTGATCCTCTGCACAATCTACATATGTCAATTAAACCTTCTTCTACGTAACATGTAAGTTGGACAACATGCATGCATACAAATGTAAACTATCACAGAACCTTACCGTTTGCATTAGGCTGATGATTGTGGTCCTGACATTACCATTGGTGTGGACAGTGTTGATCCAGGGGATATACATATTGCTGCAGCAACTCTTATGAGCATCCCTTTCGCTCTATGATATTGACTATGATCTGAGAGTATTCAGGAGGATCACGACTATATGAATATCAGATTTCCATCAGCCTTTGAAGAGTGAGAGGAGTGGCATCACATTGTGTTCAAAAAGGGTAATTCACAGGTGTTTCTGAAACTTGCAACATGGATCCTGGTTTGATTCAGGTAGCTGGCTCACAGTCCCATCAATGGGTCTGTTGAAGGCCTGCTTATTCCAGATCACCCCACGTCATTTAAAATGAATAATGATGCCAATTACAATGAAGCACTCATGATGTGCCTGTATGCTGCACTGTCACACGTTGACACCCAGCCTGAATACCTATGCCATCTTTTCCATGAGATTGGGAAGGCATCATTTAAAGGTTGGCTGGAATCCAGTCACCCTCGCCTGAGACCACTTCCCAAAACTACCAATTCCCGTTCTCAGGTATGTAATTCCATGGTTACATTACACAACTCATGTTCCTCTTAGCATGATGTCTGATGAGCAGTTCCCATGGTTAACTGTGGCACCATTCAATGATTCTGATAGGTCTGATGATATGGATGCTGAGTGTTATTGATGATATGGATGGAGATGCATGCATCTCAATGGCACTGAATGATATGGTGATTTCTGTCATGCAGCACCCCATGGTTCAGGAGAGTGCAGATGCACTAAAACAAAAGAGGACCATGTCCAAAGCATTGTCACCTGTGAAGGTAATGTGATGTACTTCGAGCCATGTTTGGACAATGTTCCCTGACCATTGACATTTGTCACAGGCTGACAGAGGGCAAGTCATTCCAAGGCCTTCATTCGCCCCTCATCATCCTATGTATGCCCAAAGGCAATACCATCGGCTTCAAGGTCAGTTGCCAGCAAGCCTACAGGCAGCAAGGATGTTAATATTGCATATATTCCAAGTCCCAATGAATGTATGTCTTTCACAGCATATCATGTTGCCAAACATGTCTTCACAGGTCATGTGTCCGTCTCTCATCCAGATATCATTTCCCTGAGCAATTGAGCATGTGGAGCTCATATGGTCAGTGACATTAGCAATTGGACCAGAAGTGAGGAAGATATCCACATGCACATATCCTCCAATTCAAGTGTTGATGAGCTTGAAGTGATGACTGAAGACACCAATCACACACCAGCTGGTCCAAGCATTGGTGCTGCAGGCATCTCTGAAAGTTTGGATGTTGATCAGGCTGTTGCGACTGGTTCTGGAGAAGGTGGAGGCATGAGGGATGAGTCCAGTGCCAAGGTTCAATTGACAAATGTCACTGGACTATTTGATGAGGACGTGAGGGTTTTTGGTCTTTCCACACTGGAGTGATTTCATACATTTTGTAGGCCTGGTACAACAATATGGCTAGAATATCACTCTGCAGCTAGTGTCATTGCTATATACATTGTCCATGGATAGATTTGATGCATTGTTTTGGAGTTATTCCACATTTTTATGCTGACTCATTGGACATTTTACATGCCACGTACAAGAAGGTTACTTTATATGTATATTTGTCAGGAACCATGCTTAAGGGTTGAATCCAAAGGGCTTAGCCTCAGCTTGTGCGCTGTGCCCCTTACCCGAGTATGTGCCCTTCATTTCAGATGGAAGTCCGGAGGACATCCAACAAAGTTTGGTGGACTTCAAAGGTGAAGACTACTCTGGTGGAGTGTCCAGTGGACTTCCGGACAAGTGTGGGAAAATCCAGTGGATATGTATCCAGGGTGTGAGAATACATCTGGATCCATATCTGGACTGCAGGAACTCATCTGGACATATGTCCAGAGTGTAGGAATACTATTGAGAACATGTCCCAAGGTGGAGGAAGAGTTAAGGACTACTCAGGACAAAGTCCAAAGCAGAAGGGAACAGAGAGAGGACTGCTAAGGACGAAGTCCGGAGCAGAAGAAAACAGAGGGAGGAAATGTCCAAGGTAGGACCAGAGGGGAGTGGATTCAAAGATCCAGAATAGAGTAGACCAAGATCAATCCTAAGTCCAGAATTGAGAATGAACTCGGAGATGAGGATGGTACAGGATTGATTAGAGAGACGGAAACATAGATATCTGAGGACCGGAAAAGTGGTGATGCCTAAAAGGAGATATGGACAAGAGTGTGGGAAACTGGTCCAGAGATGTTCAGTCAGGATCCAGAGGTCTGGAAATCCGGAATCCAGAGATTCAGGGGTCAGGGGTACAGACTGGATGCAGATGTCTGGATATCAAATCAGACAATGGACAGAGGTAGCAGGGCTGATCCTACTGAGGTGTGACATGCATGCAGGTACATAGTAACAGCTCTAGGATCACATGGGAATATGGCCACATGACAATTTTGCCAGTGGTCTTCAATGAATACAACATCAACATCTGTGCTTTGATTGATACCCCATCATCAAATATCTGGCCAAATGCAAAGTTTAGACATCCAAGTCCAAATTCATCACACATATATCAAATAGTGATATCCCACTTCACAAACTTCCAGACATTCTAGGCGATTCACTCAGCCAGAACAAGGCTATCAAGCTTTGTGGTATTGGTCAACAGCGAGCAGAACCAGAGTTAATGCTTGAGTACCTCGGTCACCAATATGCCATCTCACTGAAGCAGGCAATATGGGTTTACGGTAGTGTTTCAGCAACATTATTTTTCAGGTCACCATACTCATGAACATTTCAGATATACTGGCACATTCCATTGATCATACAAGGGTGATGAAACCATGCATCCTCTCATCAGTCTTTGAATGCATGATAGAGGCTGGGATGGTTGAAAGACTGCATTATGCATCAGTGTTCAAATGTCCTGGATTGTGACCCATCATGCCCGATCTAATTGCTTGCCTGCCCTAGCATCTATGATGCAGTACCATCGATTCTCTACATTTGGCATGTTGGATTATGGCCCCTTATGTCAGTTGAAAGATTATTTCTGGCATAAGGGTTCATCATGCAATCAGTCAACTGGCTTATGTGATTGAGATCAGATATGCCACATGTAGAGAAACTGTGGGGTAGGTTGTACTGCTGACAGCAGTACAATGGTCTAGTGATGTGCAGGCCCAGCTTGGCCTGAAATCCCTGGCTTGGGCTTGGCTTTTGGAGGTTAGGCCTTGCACAACCTCAGGCCAAGCCATGGGACAAAGCCAGGCTACAGCTGCAGCTTGGCTTGGGCTCAATGTTGGCTTCAACACCAAAATGACTCAAAATTCAATATAATAAGTAGCACTTGAGTCCTACAGTACTTCATTGTCATCTGCTGAATCAACATCAGACTCTGAATCTTCCTCCTCCAAAATCAGTGTATCCCTCATAGTTGATATTTTGAAGCCATTCAAAGTCAGGTGTCATTGTGCTTGGTTTATTGTTGTTGGCTTTCAACTTACATGTGGCAATGTGCAGCTAATTGAGGGAGTTTGTCATGTGTATATGACATATGGAAACATTTAATTACCCTGGTGGGGACACAACGAAAATGCTCTTGAAGTGTAGGCTGAACAATGTCCCTGGCATAGTCCTGCCCAAAGCTGCTCCAGGAAAGGAATACCACAAGTAGAGGATCATAGTTACAGAACATGAATTGTTGTCTAACCACATATCTGGAAATCTTGTACTAAAATCATTACATATCAGTGTCATTGAATACATGCAGAGGGAGTATGCACCGGGAGTGGTGCTTGCTTTTCTCAATAACATTGGGGACATTGAAAATTACTGGCATCAACATTCATGACATTCATCAGCTCATTGGGGGTGGCATTGATGCACCCATAATCGCCTTGAGCCTTAGTGACACAAGCCAATAACCCACATTCTTCATTTGTGCACTTCCATATGTATGTACCAACGTCTTGACAGTACATGGCCTGCCACAGACCAGGTTCAGCATTTCATTATGGAAATATAAGCACAAGATGGTTCATATGATTCTGTGCACTCATGCATCACATTGTCTCCCATCTTATAAC
>QLOO01000769.1:0-26180 GCA_003313855.1 Suillus sp. MG131 | reverse complement strand
CTGGCAAAATTACTGCAAGTTTGTTCGAGGTGTCCGCATCATGAGTCAGCATAGTCTCACATTTGACAACATTCAAACAGCTCACAGGTACTTTTGTGAGTGGGAATACGAGTTCGAGTGTATATATTATCAGCGTTGCACTGACAGGATACATTTTGTCCAGCCATGTGTACACCAGAGCAATCATTTAGCAGCCAAAGGCTTTCGATCTGGTCCATCTGTGTGTTATGCACAGTGGACCATGGAACGCATCATTGGTATGCTCGGGACAGAAATTCAGCAGCCTTCCAATCCATTTTCAAATCTCACCTTTCTTGCCGTTCACTGCTGCCAAATCAATGCACTTAAAGTGATGATTCTGGACTTAGAACCACCTGACAATCCACTTCCCAATTATTCTGTCGATCTTGGGGCTGGTTATGTTCTCCTCAGGGCTCGTGACAGATACAATTATCATCTGGGTGAGACCGAGACATGATTGATTCGTGAATTCCTCAATGGGCCTGTTCCGAAGTTCAAATGCTGGGCAAGACTGCGACTTCCCAATGGACAGATCGCTCGCTGTGCATGGAAGGAAAAACTCAAGCTTGCAAAGAATGTCCACATGTCATGCAATGTAAAGGTGATTGTCCTCACTCACACTATTCAGCAGAAACTAATTGTAATTTTAGGTCTCCATCAATAACAAGAGTGAAATTGCAGAAGTTCTATACTTTGCACAGCTGGCCATTATGGTCCATGCAGATGACATCAATGAGGATGACAATGACAAGGAGTTTGAGTACATCGATGATGAAATCTACCACTTTGTCACTGTCGCAATGGTCTCCGTCTATTCTCGCCCGGACCCAGAACTACTGCAGAAGTCAGCACAGACCGTTTGGTCATGCACATATCATGGCAATGAGGCACTGCAGCTAGTCAACGTGAAAACAATACATTCTGTAGTTGCTATGGTACCTCATCATCCTAAACTCCCATCAGGATTGGTAGAGGATTGCTTTTTTCTGGTTGAGAAGCCTGGGCTTGGTTTGGTGTCTGTTGATGAGGAGATGGGAGACGATGCTGACGAGGATGAATAGATATTTCACATGCATTTAGTAGTTCTATTGATATGTTTCAAGAAGCTGTGTTGCAATATTAATGCTACCATGACAAGAAATACAGTAGTGAGAGTACAGTAAGAGTGGCAGCAAGTAAGAGTGGTGGCACAAATTGTGTGGATGTCAGAAATGATGCAAGGATAAAATTAAACTTTATGCCGCTTCATGAACCTCTGCTAGAGCTCCTGCTTGTCAGCATCTCTTTTCTCTGCTTTGGCACTAAGATGAGATGCACCAATTGGACGCACAAGGTAGCGCCAAGGCGCAGTGGGATTGTCTGGATCTGGGTTGGGGTTTTCAAGGCGCCTGCTAAGGAGGTTACATGGAGAGGCGCTGCTGCAAGAGAAACAGGTAAGTAAACAGTAAAATCAGGGCACTGTAAATGTACAGAGGAATGGCCTGGGGACACTTGTCTTCTTCTTCCTCTTTCTTGACCACCAATTCCTCCTCTGATTTGTCTTCTGATGTCTTGACCACCAACTCTTCTTCCTTGCCTTCCAATACCTGTGAATTGTCTTCCTCTTCCTTACCATTTTTCAACTTGAGTATCTGGGCATCTTTAAAGCATAAAACAATTCTCTGCATATGTGTGAGAGAGGCATTGAAAATAATAGATGAATTTACCTTGCATCCAGGAGAGTCAACATCGAGTGCAAAGCAGTATGTGTCCCAGGATGGAACAATGTTGTCAATATCAAGGAAAATAATGTCCTCAAGAATTCTGACAGTGTCAATTATGATAGGCATTAGGGTATCAAATTAGAGTGATATGAAAGCCTCCGTTTCGAGGACTTGATGAAATATCCCCAGACTTCGGAACTTTCCAGAATATCCCCAGACTTCAAGTGGGTCATGTGAGTGTGTTTTCGAGCACATTAAGGTCTTTCTCTTATACCACCATGTCTTATTCTTTTCCCCAGTATAATAACTTTACACCATCTGAAAATTATGAAACACCATACCCTAATATCCCTAATCATTCTACAGGTAGTTTAGATATGATGTCTCCATCCCCTGAATCAAGTGGGCTAGGGCTGTCACATTCTCCCCCCATGAATCTTTTTCAACAAAGACCCAATAACACGCCACAACAAGGTCATGAGACTATGGTAAGTTGTGTCTTTGATACAAACTGGCTACTAGTAGGAACTAACATACTATTATTAGGGAGAAAATGGACTTTTGAGCGTATATATGTGCCTTGAAGAGCAGGTTAAAGCCTCACCAAGTGATTTTTTTTAAATAAATGTACTAACTTTCAGCACATATACACGTCTTAATGTGCAGATTAAATTCCTACAGAATGATATTTTACAACTGCGAATGGACAAACAAATGCTGGCATGCGAGTGAGATTTACACCAGCGCGTCTTTCACTTGTATCACTGGATTTCTCAGGCATCTAACTATTGTCTTCATAGGGCCACTTATAATAAGCTTGCGGAATCTCTCTCACTAATTCTAGACCCTGCCAGCCTCAGTACCCTCTCCCCTCAGAGTCTGCCTGTGATGCTAAAGGCGAAGGAAATCACAGTGCCATCCTACCATCATACTGACTTTCCCAGCAAGTTCATATGGACAAAGGAAGACTGGAAGAGGTGCCAGGACAAACCAAAAGCTGGGGAGCTGCATCAGGGTCTGCCAGTAAGCTGTACTACCGAGAAATGGTGACACTCTTCCCCAAGCTTGGCTACTGTGACGGTAACTGGAAATGCGATGCCATTGCGACTGCCAGCTATACCTCTTGGTGCAAGAATCATATCAGCCACTTGGTTCGTGAAGGGACTTACAAGCCAACAGCAGAAGATATCCTCGATTTCAATAATCTTGAGACGCTAGACCCTGATGATACTGACGGTTCCGCTGGCGATGTGAAGACCAAAAAATGGACCTGAGACTCTGACCCACTTAGCATCGCATCAACTTCGAGCAAGAAGCAGAAGCCATCGGAAATATCAGTCCCTGAGCATGAATTGCCATTGCCATTGCCATTGCCAATGCCAATGCCACCACTACCAGACTCAGACAAGTCACAGCCCACTGACCTTGGCCATTCTGACAACATGAACGAGACATGTGCATCCAGGCCCCCCGCCAGAGTATACACCTTTCTTTGTACTGTTGTGTTGTGTCATCCTCAGATCATTGTTTGTAGTTTTGTGCACGGCCACTCAAATTCGCAAACCCATTGTAAGTCTACTTGTTACATTCTGTTATTCAAAAATACTCACTGATATCAGTACCACTCTTGAACCAACTACTAGTGTAGATCAACTGCCCTTGATTCCACCCTCCCCCTCTGAAGATATCCCAACTCCGTCTACAGCCCCAGTGGAGAAACCAATATCCACACAGCTGACTGGTGAACGCACACCCTCCATTGCACTGACCCTAGAACGCTCCCTAGATCACTCTGACATAGTATCTGACACCAATCCATCAATGGCTGTTGTTGCCAACCTGATACCAACTAGTAGTAAGTACCACCACATAACTGGACAATGACCTCACCTTAAATATCCTTCCAACAGCAACCATGGCACCTCTACTAGTGGTAGATGCCTCTGCTACCAGCAAACCTCATCCTAGTGCGCCAGCAAAGAAGTCAAGGAAGATGCAGATTGGGAAAGCGCAGAATGGATGGTATGTCTCCATCAGCAGTGTTCCTTTCCATTGTACATGTTCACAAACTCCATGACAGTAACCTATGTGCACGTGAATGGCTCGCTCGCAACAAAACTGGATCAGCAGCCGAATTTAAGACCTACTATGATGGACTGTCGGAAGCGGAGAAAAAAGTGCGTCTTTTGTATCGTTTGTCCTCGGGTTGCACTAACATCTTTAATCAGTCATACGACGAGCTCACTGCCAAGAAGGTATGTAGTGACTATGACTAGAACATGTTGCACATACTGACAAGTACTCTTTCTACTAGGTTGCAGCTGACGAATGGCTCCGGTAGTGACACCACTCTCCTTCCGACTTCTTGTGGCCTAGAACAAGCACGAGCTAGAATGAGCACAGGATAGAATGGACAGTGGCAGGAACAAGCACGGGCTAGAATGGACGATGGTGGGATGCATCAAGTTTTATTATATCCGGTGTCTACCTGTAATAATGTATATACTACACAATACCAGCAGATCTGGCACAATCTAGAGTGACACAACAAGCATTGCAGCCAAGCAGTACCAGCAGATCTGGCACAATATAGGGTGGCATGCAAATATTGCATCTAAGCAATCTGCGACAATCATGCACAATCACACACATTTGCACATGTGCTATTAGTCTCATTTTTCTCTTGCAATTGTGTCACTTAGTTCAGACGATTTCACGCAACCTGAGCCATTCTCAGAACAGTGGGTTTTCACTGGGTCTCAACATGGACTTTAACAGCACTTGATTTGTCTTGCAGAACATGAAAGCTGGCATGTGAAGCAGGTGGTCTCTCAATATGGACTTTAATGGCATGTGAGTTGTCTTGCAGAACACGAAAATTGGGATGCGAAGCTTGTGTTGCCCTGTCTTGTAGAACGCAAAAACTGGCATGTGAAGCTTGTGTTGCCCTGCAAGATGCTGAGTTCCAACTACCAAACTTTAAGTCATGTGTACTGAGTCCCGAGGCCTAGGTCTCAACAAATGAATATTTCATATCCAGCACACTTCCGATCATCTGGTATTTAATGGAGTAATGGAAGATAATACATTTTTAAAAGCTAACATTATCTAAGGCTCTCTTATCTGATCCTCCCTATCTCCACCCCCTTTAACACCAAAGTCTGGAAATCCAGCATTCAGCATCTGATTTTCCAAGATCAACTCCATCATGAATGCCCCTTCCACTTCCAATATTGAAATAAGTATCTGGCACACTTGGGCCCCAACTGTCACTCATCAGGCTTGTGAATATACCAAACAAAAATTCAATGCAGAGAAGACAGGAGGAGACCTGGTCATACCTTCTCCTGACCTAGACACTGATCTGGTAATGGCCTGTGATCGACTGGTTGATTGCCTTATAAAGGCATATAAGAATCCCAGTGGGTCTTCCTTGTTACGACTTGGATGGATCGAATGATGAGAGCTCAAAAGAGAGCAATCAAGTCGTCAAGGATGTTCTATTCTCAGACAAGAGAGGTTCAGGTATGTTGAGTTGGACTTTCCAACTAAACATATCAAGCTTGAGTTCAGACTACCAAAGAGGAGTGCTCTAAGGTAGAAGTCAAGTGTTCAGACTCAAGGGTTGTGAAGCCCAAGAGAAGGGATCAGGTTTCAGGTTAAACCAAGTAGATTAAAGTGCAGAACTAAGATGTTACATGGGAAGTATATATAGTGAATGAGAATGATGTTGAGGGCAGGCTTGTAAGAGATAAGACTGCTGTAAAAGGAAATCAAGAAGAGACATGTAAGTGATAGCAAATATAGTGCAATGATGTCAGAGATAAGAAGATAGAATGTTCTGGAAGGATATGATGTCATAGATGGGAAATGCCGAGGCAGAGATATAACTACAAGGCAATGCAGCTGTAAGTCCAAGAATAGGAGAAAAAGATAGGGGACCAATGTTATTGTAACATTCCTGGAGATTCAGAGAAGTCATTTGCTCATTCAAATTCCCTTACTGCAGTTCAGATATAGATCAATATTGCAAGATATAGCAAATTAATCTCCCCAAAGGATACCAGGCATAACAAAGAGAGAGAGAGAGAGAGAGAGAGAAGAGGTTGCTTGAGAGATGTCCTCCTGGCAATGGGGGCACAAAGCTGGTTGATACACCCACCACAATTCTCAGTGTATCCAGCACTATCATCACATGGTACCTCCCAGACACCCTGACCAATGCTACCCAGGTGTGTAATATACATTGTGGCTCAATGAATGTGGAGTACAAACAGTACCAACAGGAAGAAATTTGGGCAGCCACCTGGTTCCTCACTCCACACCTTATGAAAAGTGTGAAGAACAATGATAGCAATTGGTGAACCAACAAAGAGTGGTTCAAGGCAATCTCAGATGAGGGTGGGATAGCTCCCAGATGTATAAATCTATTACTGGCATGGTATCAGTAAGGACATGAGGTGGGATCTGATGTGATGGTGATTTCAGCAGTGGAACTGACAGATCCCATAGAATATATCAGACCCAGAGGTATCTGTATCATTGAAGGGTCCATGGTCTGAGACAATTCTCAAGGCCATTGCAAGGTTGGCAGCCATTGCTTCAGCAGCACTCAGGGTGATGCATCTGGAGCAGTACTGGGCAGGGCTGTGAACCCTGGCGAGCCTTAGAGAAAAGACAGAAAGTAAGGAACTACCAAAGATACCAGAGACCCTCTGGTACTGGGCATCTGTGTTCAACACCCTCTTGAGTATCTCCAATTGGCAAACCCCCACTCATTGTGACCATTTATCTATTTCTGAATGCTTTGATATTCTCACATCTGTAGGGAAGTATTCTAATGCTCACATGAGCATGCCAAGCCTTCAGCTGGAGTTCAGACACAATCCTAGATGTATGATTACATTTTCTGGAAAGATTATCAGGCATGGGGTTCATAAAGTGGAAGGGGATTGGATAGCATGGGCATGGTATATGAGGGACTCCATTCATATTTATGCTGGGGTTCTGTCAGGAACCATTCTCGAGGGTCAAATCCAAAGGGCTTGGCCTCAGCTCATGCGCTGTGTCCCTTACCTGAGTATGTGCCCTTCATTTCAGATGGAAGTCCAGAGGATGTCTGACGAAGTTTGGTGGACTTCAAAGGTGAAGACTACTCTGGTGGAGTGTCTGGTGGACTTCCAGACAAGCATGGGAAAATCCAGTGGATGTGTATCCAGAGTGTGAGAATACATCCAGATCCATGTCTGGACTGCAGGAACTCATCTGGACATATGTCCAGAATGTAGGAACACTATTGAGAACATGTCCCAAGATGGAGGAAGAGTTAAGGACTACTCAGGATGAAGTCCAGAGCAGAAGGAAACAGAAGGAGGACTGCTAAAGACAAAGTCCAGAGTAGAAGGAAACAGAGGGAGGACTGCTAAGGACAAAATCCAGAGCAGAAGGGAATGGAAGGAAATGTCCAAGGTAGGACCGGAGGGGAGTAGATCCGAAGATCCAGAATAGAGTAGACCAAGGTCAATCCTAAGTCCAGAAGTGGAAGGATGGGTAGAAGGACTAAGACTAAGACATCAAGCCTGTCTACTGAGACATAGCAGCTAGGCAGTCAGACCCAACTATATTCAGACTCACCATCTGAATTGTTGTACCTTCACTGAGATGATAGGGGTTCAGCACCTGGCACTCAGTGAAATGTGTCAGGACATGATTCATTTTCATGTACACATTTGTGTCACATTACATGTTCTATTCAGGTGAAAATGAATCATGTCCTTACACATTTTATTAAGTCCCAAGTCCTGAATGCCAAGTCCTGAACCCCTATCATTAAATATCATATGACAGGCATTATGCTGAACATTTTATTTCTGAAGCTTATCACTTCTGGTTGAAAAATTGGTTTTTGAGCCATAGTTTCAGTCATATTTAGTACCTCGACTTTATGTCAAACATATGGTGAGCTCGAGAACATAGGTACAGCAAATTGGATGCAAGATTCAGAATGCTCATCATGTGCATGTTTTCCCAGTCATGCAACAGTGTTGAAATCAAATGGAGGCTCTGTGGACAAGATGCGCAGTGCAGGGGGATAGCATGCAGGGGTGTGCAACGTGCAAATAATAAAAGTGCTGATATAATGCCATACTGCAGGCTGGTTTTTACCTTCTTAAGCTTGATCGACTTTTTACCCAATGACATGGATGATAGTGATGACAATGATGACAATGATGTTGATCACTCATGCTGGTATGAAGATGACCTTGAGGAAGACTTGAGTCATAACAGACTCAACAAAAATATGGATGTCAATGAATCTGTCATATTCCAGAAATCTCCAGATCCAGATCTCAGATTTAGGACTCAATTCATTTTGGACATTTCCTTTGACCTGTTTCCTTTTTAGTATTGCCCCTATCATCCAGACTTCAGTTATACTTGTTTCCTGTCTGATTACTGATCTGTCCTGCCTTTTCATTTCTGTCTGCATTTTATTTTGATCCAAGACACTTTAGTACTATATTCCACATGCTTCATACATAGCTTTAGGTGTTTGCTTACTTATGTTTCCAGTGCTTTCAACAGTATATAAACCCTTGTAATTCTCAGATACAAAAATTGGACATGTTCTGTCAAGGATAATACTGGATTTTCTATCTGTTGTCTTTCAAATAGCAGCTTACAATAATGTCAAATTTTTGTCCAAATATACTATGTTTTTCAAATGTTTTGTGTATATTTGAAAACACAGACAAGAAATTTAACCTCATTGTTCACTGCTGTTTAAAAGAAAATAGATGGAAAATCCAGTATTATCCTTGAAGGAACATGTTCAATGTTTGTATCATGTTCCATGCACAGAAAATCTTTAACACATGAATTAATTTTTCCAATGTTTTGACAGGCAATATGAGAGGAAATTTCTATCTTCTCAATCAATGTTTTTTAGACATCTGTTGGAGAAAAATGGGAATATGTAGAGTAGGATGGACATGTATATTATAGACAGCTGGATGGAAGAGAGATGTGAGGCCAATATTATTATATAGATGGGTGGGCTGACATACTAGTATTATTTTGTAGACAGGTGGGCTGAGGGAGCAGTGATGTATTTATTATATAGACAGGTGGGCTGAGGTAGTAGTATATTTGCCAGATGGGTGGGCCAAGCATGCAGTGAAACATGTATTACATAGACAGGTGGGCTGAGGTAGTAGTATATTTACCAGATAGGTGAGCTGAGGTAGTAGTATATTGTCCAGACAGGTGGGCCAAGCATGCAGTGAAATATTTATTATATAGATGGGTAGACCAAGGTAGTAGTATATTGTCCAGATGGGTGGGCCAAGCATGCAGTGAAATATTGATTACATCAATGGGCAGACCAATGAGGTACTATATTACACAGATGAGTGGGCTGACATGGGGTACATTACATAGACTTGTGGGCCAATGTAGTCATATGTTGTAAAGACAGGTGGGCTGATGTAGGGATATCTTATATCAACGGTGGGCTGAGAGAGCAGTTTATGATTTAATATATAGATGGAAAACCCTGAACACAGCTCATCTGACATTCACCAATGACCGAGTCCTGAAGCCCAAAAACTGAATTCCAGTGTGCAACAAACCCTGTGCAAACACTACAAATGAACCAGTACTGAGTACAGAATAGTGAAGCCCAAAAGCCAAATCCAGACATGCAACATATCCTGTTCTACCACAAATAACTGAGTCTCGAAACCAAAACACCCAAAACCCAAAGCTCAAGACTCAAAACTCTCAAAACTGGATATCATAAAACATGTCTGTGCTGGGACAACTCTAGATAAATGAAATCTGAAACTGGACAAAATGATGTGTTCCATGGCTTGCATCACCAAGTGCCAAGAGGCAAACAGCAAAACCAGAGAGTTGAAAGCCAAATGTTGTGAAAATGTGCACATGAAAATGAATCATGTCCTTACGCATTTCACCAAGTGCAGAGTCCTGAACACTGAGTCCTATCAAAAGTCGAAATACAAATATTGCAAAAATGTGCACATGAAAATGAATCATGTTCTGACACATTTCACTAAGTGCCAAGTCCTGAAACATTGAGTCCTGAACCCCTGTCATATGATATTTAATGATAGGGGTTCAAGACTTGGCATTTAGGACTTAGGACTTGGGACTTAATGAAATGTGTAAGGACATGATTCATTTTCACCTGAATAGAACATGTAATGTGACACAAATGTGTACATGAAAATGAATCATGTCCTGACACATTTCACTGAGTGCCAAGTGCTGAACCCCTATCATCTCAGTGAAGGTACAACAATTCAGATGGTGAGTCTGAATATAGTTGGGTCTGACTGCCTAGCTGCTATGTCTCAGTAGACAATGTTTGACCCTAAAGGGTTTCTGGTCCAGGCTCAAGGCTCAGAGAGAGAGAGGAAAACACTAATCACAACTTGGGACTCATACTGGTAGCTGGTGAAGAATTGCATGATTATGTAAGCACCAAAAGTGCGAACATAAGAGTAAGGTAAAACAGTCACTACAAGCCTAGTCAGGAATAAGTCTCTACATCAGCATTTGGGACTTGGCACTTGGTGAAATGTGTCAGGACATGATTCATTGTTATGTACACATTTTTGCAATATTTGTATTGTGACCTTCAAGTTTCCTTTTGCTAAGGTGGGCTTCAGGACTTGGTTTTTGGTCCTTGTGATTCAATTATGTGGTTGAGGCAGAGGTAACATTCATTGCAAAAAATTCTATATACATCTAGCACTACACAATTATGTAGCCATGTCAACCTCCTTACTAGAAGCTTCAACCTTCACCTCAACATCCATGTCATCAGCTGAATTGTATTCTGGGACAAGGTTGCCTGGATCATTCAGGTCCACAACTTCACCAGATGGTTGTAGAGCCTCTGATTGAACTTGACTGGGCTCAAACAAGAGACCCTCAATTGCCAAAGCATCCTCCAATTTTAGGGGTGTTGGCTCAATCCCTGCCATTAACAGATCAATGAGAGGAGGGAGTGTGGATTTGGAGGGTGACAAGGACCTGGGGATGGATTGATTGAGTAATAAAGATGATGCCAGGGGAGGAGTGTTGGGAAGGGGAAATGATGGATGCTGGTTGATGATCTGGTAGCAAAGGCTTTCATGGAGGCATTGCAGGGTGTCAATCTTACCATCCTGCTCTGCCACATGAGCTTCAAGAATAGCAACTTGAGCTGCACCATCCTGAATCACCATTGCCATGGCATGGAGATCTAGCATGGGCACATTGAGTGCCACATAAGGCACCACCACAGATATGTTCCTAACCACCTTCCCCACAACTTTCATTTTGGTTGCCAGATCTGGACAGTGTTATTCATTCTCTTGTGCATTCACCCAGGACAAGTCAGGACCAGGGAGTAAGCGGAACCTGTGAATATTTCTTTGCCTGGGCACTGTCATGCATGGTATGCAGTTAATTCTCTGCTCTTCATATAAGACCCTTAAGTCAGAAGACTGCATGCCCTCTCAAAATGTGATCTTCGCCTGGACCATATATTCTCCCAGTACCATCATCAAGGTCATGACCACCGAAAATGACCATGGTATCCAAGAATCATGACATGACATGGGTGACCAGCAGGATCTTTGGTAATTTATGTATGCTGCACCTAGTTTGTTTGAAACATTCAAATGGCAGTGACTCGCCTTACTGAACTTTGTCCCATCAAGCAAAAACTGAACTTCATTGGGCAAGTGTTCTGCCTGTGGCCCTTGGTAGACCATGGCAGGCCCCTCTGATGAGGGTGGTTGCAACCATGCCCAGTCCCAGTCCAGTCCATTGCTCCCTGCCACTCTCAGATTTATGGGGCAATCCACAAGAAACCCTGTGAAATATCAAGACCACCTCCCAAACGAGCACCAAATTGATTGCTTGTGAGTCCTGACTGCAAGCAATGACAGTCAACCCAGACCTTAGCCACTTCTTTCCTGCATTTGAAGAATTAGGGATCAGCAGCAAGGCAGATCTCATTATTGTGAGATCATGGGAACCTGCAGTAAGAAAGGACTTCTTCAAGAGGGAGTTGATGGCGAGGATGAGCACTCTTCAGATCCAGGCCCTGAAGTCAAGCTTGGGAAGATGAATTAGGTTGCATTCACAGCCATCCTAGAGTCTTAGCCAGGAGGATCCACACTGGATATACAGTGGCTCAAGAAAGTGTCCCAATATGTTTAGGGACATAGGCCTGTTTGCTGAGTGAAATGGGGGAAACCATATGTGGTATAGCAGGACATAAGTTTGGGTGATGGGTGAACCAGGAGGAACCACACTGGATATAGATAGATGTGACCATTATGTAGTGGGTGCACCTGGCAAACCTCCACTGTGCAAATGGAGTAGATACTTAAGGGGATTCCTAAAACAATGTGGGCAGGAGTTGGTGTTTGGTTTTCTTTCTCTGCTTTGGGTGAAGGGGGTTTGTATTGGAGTCACTACTGATGGCAGACTTGCATTGCTACCAGCAATACTAGTGGGGTTATCTTTGAGCGTTGGCTCAGGTTTGAGAGTGCTGTCCAAGTGGGATTCAAGAGCAAGAGGGCTAACAGACTCGCCTGAAAGATACACATGAGTATATGCTTGTGCAAAAAGATTACCATACCTTTGGATTCGACAGTGAGAGGACTAACTGATTTGCCTGAAACCACACATGAGATGATGTGCTTGCAAATAAAAGAATACAATAGCTTTGACAATGAGAGTGGGTGTGCCTTCGACTGTGGTCAAAGGGTTCACAGACTTGGCTAGTACATAGTAAATATGAGTATATGTGCCCAAAATGAAATGATAAAATACATTTTATGCACTGACAGGTCTACAGGCATTGGTAGGCTAATACAGTCAATTATAAGTTAATGGATCTATAGGAATGGAATTTCCAATGCTACTAGTCAGCAAGTTATCAGATGCGTGTGTGCATGAATGAAGTTGTTGTAAGTGTGTGGCTGTGGGTCAAAACAAGAAATTGTGGTTAGTTAGCTACTGTATAAAAACATCTATCTTCCCCCCCCTCTCTCACTCTCACTATTACAATGTTCATAACAAATTTAATTTCTACCAATGCCATCTCTACCCAACTCCATGTTTCCACATGAAAAAATCTTGTTAGAGCCAGGATGCCAATCCTGCATAGAAGCAAATATGCAATGTTATGTGTATTCTCATGAATCAACATGCAGCCGATGCTACCAAAGTTGCATCCTGTTGGAGCATGAGTTGTCTCCAATTTTCTGTATATTCACAACTAAACATTGTTGACAATGTTAGGATCTCCAAGAAGACATTGTATCAGAGTTATGTGTGTGATTACCACAAGGCATCCACCCTGCACATCCTGCAAGGAGATGAAATATCATTGCAAGGGAAGATCGGATGAAGCATGTATCCCCTATCAGGAGATGTGTAGCAATGGTACAAGTTGATTTAATTATTGCTTTTCTTTACATACTGAATCATTCATGTATCAGTTGGGAGGACTGCACACGGAATGATGATGACTCTTGAACCTGATGAATCTGACATAGATTCTGAGTCTTTTGCTGAATCTGATGCAGATTCTGGGTCTCCTGCTGAATCTGACAATGTGATCATCTTGGATAGTAAACCAGCAGACTGGATCAATTGGGCACACGAACACCAGAGAAAGAGAACATGAGATGATGATGTGATCATGCTGGACCACAAGCCAGCGGATTGGATTGATAGGCCACTGAGGGGGACAAAAAGGAGATGCACAGAAGTGTAGTAGAGGTGAAGGACATTGATGAGCATAATGAAGTAGTGAGATAATTTAGGTTAGCAATAGTTACTAAAATGCATACCATCATCACAAGCATTATATCAGACAATCACAGAATATGTATCATCTCATCTTATGAAGGGAGTGTCTGAAACGGCCAGTGGGAATGGTGGACTGATGGGGGGTACACCTTATATCAGGGCATTTGCAACTTCTGATGTCAGAAGGGACATCAGGGGTTCCATAGATTAAAAAGCATTGTCCTACATAGAGTACTACTCTCAATGTACAATATTGGATTTAAAGAAAAAAAATAAAGAAAAATAATAGCTACTCAAATTTACAATGGATGGGATCATGAGCTGCATAGAATTGCGTGCCTGAAAGTCCTTCATGTTTCTTCCATAGATGCACTACCCCCAATCTCATCATCCAAACTAACAGCATAGGTAACTTCAAAACAACCTTTGCTGAGCTGTTGTATGATTGAAAGAATTAAATGTGTACACTCTGCACATACCAACCTCACAAGTGATGTTGTATATATTTCATCATTATTTAAATGAATCATTAGATGCACAAATAGCCTATCTGTATGCTTGACAAACAGATATCTGTGCCATGACATTGTATTCTATTGCTGGATCTTGCTATGCTAGTTATTTACATGAGTATTGATAATTTTATGTCATGCATGGTCATTTGTCCAAAAGTCTCCAGGTTTTAATGAATCAATCATCTTCAGTGAGATCGATTACCTCCCATACTTTTTTGGCTTTGTGAGTCTGGCATGCATGGCAATCACCAGATGGCAGGATGACTCTGGGGAATGTTGTCAGTTGAGGGGTATCCAGGAGGTAATCTATGATCACAGCACGACGCACAGGCCTCTGCAGGTATCCTGACATATCTTCAAGTATTTTAACCTACAAACGAAGTCAGTGAGGATTCATAAACATGCAATAAGTAGAACTTACAGAATCCCAGATATCACACTCATTAGGGTTATAGTCCATAATATCAAGCAATCAGCATTGGGACAGGAAGTCTTTGTAGGACCTCTCAGGGTTTGTCATCACTGAAGAGACAATCACCTGGACAATCAAGCGTGGTATCAAGAATTTCCTGAACTTGTTCCAGTATTCTGATGCTGGAATACCTAGGCAATATCATGCTTGCTTGGTGACGACATGCATAGAGCTGTGCATGGAGGTCATCAGTAATTGAGCAAGTGGAAGATAAATTTCACTTATGAATCAGGGTCAGAGAGCTCATTGTCATTACTAAGTATAGGGTTTCCTCATAGGAATATTGGAGATAGAAAAGGATAAATGACAGTACTGTGTGATTTTTCCATTCTAGTTTAGGGTCCCATCTATGTTTCATACTGGGATTGGTTTCTCGAGTTCATGGGTCTTGATCTGGTTTCTTCTTATGAATTGCCAGTCCATGAACTCTCCTTCTGCGCCACAATCGATAAGGGCAGCTGCTTCAGTGGTTTTGTTGGACTCTAGCGATCTAATCATTAGTCACTGCAGGCATATTCCCATTTTTCTCCAACAGATGTCTAAAAAACATTGATTGAGAAGATAGAAATTTCCTCTCATATTGCCTGTCAAAACATTGGAAAAAATTAATACATGTGTTAAAGATTTTCTGTGCATGGAACATGATACAAAAATTGAACATGTTCCTTCAAGGATAATACTGGATTTTCCATTTATTTTCTTTTAAACAGCAGTGAACAATGAGGTTTAATTTCTTGTCTGTGTTTTCAAATATATACAAAACATTTGAAAAACATAGTATATTTGGACAAAAATTTAACATTATTGTAAGCTGCTATTTGGAAGACAACAGATAGAAAATCCAGTATTATCCTTGACAGAACATGTTCAATTTTTGTATCATATTCCATGTACAGAAAATCTGAAACACATGAATTAATTTTTTTCAATGTTTTGACAAGCAACATGAGAGGAAATTTCTATCTTCTCAATCAATGTTTTTTGGATGTTTTTTGGAGAAAAATGGGAAAATGCCTGCAGTGAGTGGGATGTGAATAGATTCAGAGTCACCTATGGATTGTACTAAAAGTCCTATTCTAGGGAGATCTGACACTGGTGCAGATTCCTGTTCTAGAAATCCTCTTCGGCATCTTTAGACTTCTTAAGTTGGCGTGCTTTAAATGCCTTCCACTCAAGGAATTCTTTGTAGTCATCATCATTACCTGATTCCTTGACTACCTTCTTTGCTGCCATTATCATTGGATGATTTGGGCAGTCTTTAGTGAGGCCTTTCTTGCCACATTTGAAGCAGAGGCCATTCTTGTGCCTACATTCTTGTTCTTGAGGTGAAAAGTAAGTCTTCCTCATCCTCGGTTCTTCTTTGTCTCCTTCCTCCATCCTATTGATATTCATTGCATAGGGGTCCCTAGCTTTGGAATAGGACAGAGGGGATACCAATGTCTTTCTCATCTCTACGTCCAAGGCTTTTTCAAGCCATGCTTCAGTGGCATCTGGAATAGTCTCAAAGGCAAGGACTGTGGAGACTATCTCATGCTTAAGTCTGTTCCTAAAGAACATGCACTTCATGGTTTCTTCTGTGATGCCAGTGTCAGCGAGGATGGTTCTCAATAAAGATGTGTACACTGCTACACTGCTGGTTTGGCAGAGGGAAGATATGCGGTGGATTGCCATCTGTTCGACATTCTTGGGAAAGAATGTTTTCTTAAATTTCTTGGTCAGGTCTTTGTACTTTCCATAGTCGCTAGTGGCTTGGGTGTTCTTAAGTTTGCCTTTGGCCCACTTAGCAGCTTCTCCTTTTGTCATACAACTAAGGAAGAAGATGACCTTCTTCTTGTCCAAGTTATATATTTCATTGTTCATATGGAGATATGCTTCCATCTGGAGCGCCCATCCTTGAGTGGTTCTGGTGTTGCCATTGAAGACGGAGGGAGTGGTGCTGATCTCTTTGGCCATGTTGTCTGAGTCGGTGTCTGGGGTCTGGGTTTCTACTGGGGGAATAGGAGTGGGAATGGGTTCATAGGACAATGTCCAAAAGTTCCAACAATGGTTAGCCAGTGCTCTAGAAGCACGATATTCTGTCACTCTTGAAGGGTGTAGATGTTCCCTTCTTCATCAGGAAGCATATAAGCTTGTCATGAGATACTCCAGAGAAAGCCTGGAGGTACTGCAATTCTGGGTTCCATGGTGTCTGGGTTTGGCACCTGTTCGAAGGAACAGCACAAGAGATATGGAACTTAACCTTTTGTTATACTCAGTAATCAAAAGTCAAGTAGTCAAAACTCAGATAGCAGGCCCTGGTCTGCATAGGTTAAGTTAAAGAGTATGTACGATAAGTAGTAGGTATATATAGGGATGAGTGATGTATATTGAAGTGGAGTTTAAATATAAGGAATGAATCAGAAAAAGAAAAAGAGAATCGTATGATAGAATGTCATAGAATGTTCTGTGATATAGTGAAGAGGTGAAAGGAAAGAGAAGAACTGTAACAATCAACATGTCCGGAACACAGATGTCCACAGCCTTGATTTCCAGAACTCAACATTCAATTGTAGGGAATTTCAATGTGGCACTAAATCCTTGATATTAGAGCCTCAAAAAACATGAATCCAAAATATATGAATGACTATTGTGATTTCCATAAACAGTTCACTGAAATCCTAACACCAATATTGTGGACTGCTGGGTCTAGGGGTTTGGGTCTCAGTATTGGGACTTGGGACTCTACCATCTTCCGAATCCTAGAAATCCAGAACTTGGAGCTCAGAACTTGGGACTGACCTGAGCATTTGTACTGCCAAATACCATTTTCTGAGTCCCAGAAATCTGGCACTCAGGGCTTGGGACTCAGGACTCAGGGCTCAGGACTCACCTGAGCATTTGTACTGCCAAATACCATCTCCTTAGCTCTAAGGTTCAGATGCTGAACTTCAAGTTCCAGAAATCCAGAGACCCAGAACTCAGGGTTTGAGGCTCAACAGATCATTTTTCCTGTGACATTCCATGTCCTGAGCTCCAAGTTCCAGATACCCAATTCCCAAATTTTGGGATGGATGATTTATTGAGTCCTGAGCCATGGGCCAGCCTTGTTGTGCAATATGTAAGAGGAGCTGGCCAACATCCTGCTGCCACATGCTATACAGAGCCTGCCTGCCTCTGCAGTATATAAGGTGAGGCCAGCTGGCCAATGGTTTCATTTTGGCTACATGGGCCAGCCTCGCTGTACAGGATGTAAGGGGAGCTGGCCGACATCCTGCTACCATATGCTACACAAGGCCTTCCTGTGTGGTATATGGGGGCTGGCTAGTGAATATGTTTCTGCCACAGGGTGCATTAGGCCAGCCTGCCTCTACAGCATGTAGCAAGTGCACTCAACCTCCTTTGAAAGCTGTAATTGATATTGCATTCCAGTCAGCAGTCCAGAAAGATTGGCTGAACATTGCAGCTTTCTGGTGCAATTTTGGTTGATCTGAGTTTATGGCTGGCCACTCTATACAGACTGTAGTGCCAACCTGTCCAGCCAGCTGGGGTATAGGAACCAGCTTGGGTATAGGTCATAGCCAAGGCTTCCTGTGCAGCATTACAGGGTGCAACAGTAGGCTGGCCCATGTAGACATCTAACAGCTGGTCTTCTCTAGGAGTGTAAGTCTGATTATCTACTCACTTAGTTCAGATGCTCACCTTCCATGTCTATGAGTGAAACAAGGTGGTTGCCTCCATGATGTTTTCAGTGACCTATACACTAGCTAGCTGGACAAGCTGGCACTGTAGTATGTAATACTGGGTTGGCTCACCTGGCTTTAACCTTCAGCCAACTCTAATGCACCATGTGGCAGAAGTATGTTGGCCAGCTCCCCTTCACATACTGCATAATAAGGCTGGCCCATGTAGGCAAATGAACCCTATAGCTGGCCAACCTTTCTTACATATTGTGGAGGCAGGCAGGCCTTGTAGAGCATATGGCAGAATCATGTCAGCTGGCCCTACCTCACATACTGTACTACAAGCTGGGCCCATGTACCCACACTGAAACCTGTTGCCAGCCAAACCCCTTTACAAACTGTATATGTAACCAACATGAAACCTATGGCTGGCTAACCAAATTTTACATACTGCAGAGGCAGGCAGGTCAGATGAATCATTAGACAGGAGTATGCAGATGGACCCCCTTCAAAATGAACCCTATCACTGACCAGCCTCTCTCTACATACTGTATAGACAGGTAGGCCTTGTGGAGCATATGACAGAACCATGTCAACCAGCCCCCTCTCACATACTGCACATCAAGGCTAGCCTATGTAGCCAAAATGCAACTGCAACTGGCCAACCCTATCCTACATACCACAGAGGTAGGCAGGCCTTGTGGAGTGTGTGGCAGAACCATGTCGGCTAGCTACCTGTCACATACTGCACATCAAGGCTGGCCTATATAGCCAAAATGAAACTGCAGCTGGCTGACACTACCCTACATGCTACAGGGGCAGGCAGGCCTTGTGTAGCATGTGGTAGAGGTATATCAGTTAGCCAACCCCTACATACTGCACAACAAGGCTGGCCTATCTAGCTAACATGAAACACTTCTTAATTACCTCTCTTGGAGGAGAAGACGTGATCCTGGGAATGACTTGGCTAAAGAAAGAAAACCCCGATATAGACTAGACTCATGAAGAAGTACATTTAAATGACAGAAGAACCTCGATTGAAGAAGTCGATGAAGAAGATGTCTTTTATGATGCACAAGAATATCTTGAAGAAGAATGGGACCCTGCACAGGAAACTCTTCCATCTTCTTTTTCTCACACTAACAACCTCCCTGACCTTCTAGAAACTGAACCCGAAGATGACAAGACTGAAGAAGTTTTGGAGCCTGATGACCTCCTTATCGCCTATTCTAAAGGAGATCATGTCATCGGAGTCTATGATACAGAAAGTCCCGAACTACCCTCAACTGATGAACATATCCCTCCCAACCAGATTTTTCTCAACATATGGTACACTGGTAAGAAAGGCAAACAACATTTTGCAAACACTTGCCCAAGAAGCTGCGAAACCGAAGAAAACCTTCAAAGAACTGGTTCCAGAACAGTTCCAGAAGTATAAAGACGTATTTGGTGATGTTGCTAATGGTACTCTCCCACCAGAACAGAAATTTGACCATAAAATCGACCTCAAAGACACCTTCAAACTGCAGAAATGCAAGATCTATCCACTTAACACTAAAGAAGAGAAGGCAATGAATGATTTTATTGACAAACATCTAGCTAAAGGTACCATTGTTCCCTCAGAATCTCCTCAATCATCACCATTCTTTTTTGTTGGCAAAAAGGATGGTTCTTTACAACCCTGCCAAGATTATCGTTATCTAAACGAACACACAGTTAAGAATAACTATCCCCTCCCACTGATCTCAGATTTAATAGACAAACTCAAGAACGCAAAAATCTTCACTAAAATGGATATATGGTGGGGATATAATAATGTACATATGAGAAAATCTGACCAATGGAAAGCTGCCTTCACTACTTCCCAAGGACTTTTTGAACCAACAGTAATTTGCCCACCACCTTCCAGTCAATGATGAACAAATTGTTTGGAGACATGATCCAAGAAGGATGGATTATTATCTATATGGATGACATACTAATATTCTCAGATAACTATGACATTCACCAAGAACGAACTCATAAAGTTCTAACTTGACTCCGTGAAAACCTCCTACACCTCAAACCTGAAAAATGCACCTTCAACGTAACAAACATTAAATATCTTGGAATGATCATTAAACCTGGATCTATCGCAATGGACCCTGCAAAACTCAAAGGTATATCCAAATGGAAGACTCCCATGAAAGTGAAGGAAGTCCGATCATTCCTCGGATTTGCTAACTTTTACTGATGATTCATTGCTGATTACTCATCCATTGCATGACCATTAATAGATCTCACCAAGAAAGATGAACCTTTCTCTTGGACCAAAGAATCCAATCAAGCATTCACATGCTTGAAGAGTATTTTCACATCATCTCCTATCCTTCAGATACCCAACAAGAACCTCCCATTTTCCATTGCAACTGATGCTTCTCTATATGCCACAGGAGCCGTCTTATTACAGAAAGATGTGAACGGGAACTGGCTTCCCTGTTCTTTCCTTTCACAATCCTTTAACCAGGCAGAACAAAACTATCAGATATACGATCGAGAGCTACTTGTGATAATCCGAGCTTTGAAAGCTTGGAGACATTATCTTTTAGGATCTTCCTTCTCCATCCTTGTACAAGCTGACCATAAAAACCTCCAATATTTCAGACATCCACAACTTGGACCAACGACAAGCACTTTGGCAGACATTCCTTTCTCAATTTGACTTATGTATTGAACCATACTGGGTAAAGACTTAATTATACCTGATTTATTATCGCGTAGACCGGATCACCTTCCAGATGAATTCGTTGAAAAGGACAATCATGCGATCCAACTTCTTCCAGATTTGCTTTTTATTAATACCATTAACACTTCACTTACAGACAGATTACGCATTTCATCATTGGTTGACCTGATAGTTTACACTGCCTTACAGGTGTTATCAGACTCTTCTATCCCACCTCCACTCCGCTCTGCTCTTTCTGATTGGAAATTGAGTGATGGTATTCCTTTATTTAAAGGACTTACTTACATACCTCCCAGTGAGATCCAAAAGGAACTTGTCTCTCTCCACCATGACTCCCCAACCACTGGACATTCCGGATGTTACAAAACCCAAGAACTTCTCTCTCGCAACTACTGGTGGCCAGGTCTTTTCACCTTTGTCAAGAACTACATCGATGGATGTTGCATCTGCCAACAGAATAAAGTAAACATGCACCCATCACATCCTCCCCTTTACCCAATACCACCCCCTATTTGTAACTAACCTTTCTCCCATGTCTTAGTGGATCTCATCACTGATCTTCCTCTTTCTGATTCTTTTGACAGCATTATGGTCATGGTAGACCATGGATTTTTGAAGGGGGTGATTCTCACCCCATGTAACAAAATGATAGATGCTGAAGGTGTCGCAAATATTTTCTTTTCTAAAGTATTCTCATGATATGGATTTTATGATAAAATTATCTCTGACCATGGACCACAGTTTGCTTCTAGATTCCAGATCAAACTCAGCAGACTCCTTGGATACAAGAATTCCCTTTCCACTGTGTTCCATCCCCAAAGCGATGGTGAAACTGAACAAGTTAACCAAGAACTCAAAGTTTACCTTCGTATCTTTTGCACTAATGACCAAACAAGCTGGGCCTCTATGCTACCCCTCACAGAGTTTGTCCACAACTCTTGTCATCACTCCGCATGCAACACCTCCCCATTCTATCTTATGATGGGATATCACCTGAAACACCTTCCTGACACTCACCCTAAAACCAACATCCCTAATATTGAACAGCATCTATTCTTGCTTAACAAAGCATGCGATGAAGCGCTAGCTGCTCACAAACTTGCATGTAATACTATGCAACAATGAATCATATCACAATTCATACCATTCTCTAAAGGTGACCACGTATGGCTCAAAGCCAAGAATCTTCATCTCGAATACCCTAATCGGAAACTTGGGCCTAAGCGCGAGGGACCTTTTATTATCTCTGAAGTTCTCTCACTGGTTACTTATAAATTATCATTACCCACACAATGGCACATTCACCCTGTCTTCCACGCTGCTCTATTAACCCCTTACAAAGAAAACAACACTCATGGACCTAACTTTATCACACCACCTCCCAATTTGGTTGATGGCAAAGAAGAACAAGAAATCAAAGCCATTGTTGGACACAGGCTCTTCATCATGCAGGATGTATAATGTAAAGTGGAAAGGATTCCTGAGCTCCAAGAATGAATGGATGACAGAAAAGCAACTAGGTAATGCTTCTGAAATTCTTCTCTCTTACAAATGAGCACATCGTCTTTGACATTTTATTTAGTAATCTGGGCTTACTACCGTTAAAACGGGGGTAATGTTACAGTTCTTCTTTTTCCTTTCACCTCTTCACTATATCACAGAACATTCTATGACATTCTATCATACGATTCTCTTTTTCTTTTTCTGATTCATTCCTCATATTTAAACTCCGCTTCAATATGCATCACTCATCCCTATATATACCTACTACTTATCGTACATACTCTTTAACTTAACCTATGCAGACCAGGGCCTGCTATCTGAATCTTGACTACTTGACTTTTGATTACTGAGCGTAACATTGATGCCTTAATTTGTACATGGCATTCTTGTGTTCATATCTACATGAGTGACTATGCTTTCTATTTCTTTCATCTTTCACAGGCTGTATGGCCATTCACACTTGCTCATCCACATGAGGGAACCCCAGTGTAGAGACTTGACATTCTGTGAGCTCACAATTGCTATATTTCATATGTCCTTCAATACCCTTTGATCCCTGGACAAGTCCTAACCATATTCCTTGTTACCCATTTTGAACCCACCCCTATCTACATCAGACCCAGTCAGGTATACTCGCATTTTTGTCCCTACTATGTCCATCCAGTCCTGCCTAACCCCACTAGTGCATAGTTGCCTCATTTTCCATTACTGATGGACTGCAGACACTATTACATGTATTCCCACATACTGCAGTTACCTGCAGGCATTTTACATACATATCTCTGGACCCAAGAATTATTGCCTAGCATTCCAGATTTCTACATAGCTAGTTATATACCATGCAGACTCATACCTTTACCTTACTAACTTGTAGGTAGTAGGAGGCACCTATCATCTGGTCACTAGATATTTCCTTGTACTTTGTAGAACTTGGACTCATCTTTTCACTTGTTTCTTGGACCCATGGCCATCATCACCCACTCATCCCTCACTCGTCCTGACTCATTCTCTTTATTTTCCCATAGTTTTCCCTCATTTTCCCTTCATATCTGAACCTTTTGTTACATACCCATTCCCTTTCCTTGGCCAGCTGAGGTTTCCCACGCTTTGGCTGACGCTTTTTACCTTCAGCCTTTCAGGCTTTCACTTTGGTTTCCTCACATTTTGCTTTTGACGACTTATCCTAGCATCGTGATTACCATCCATTGCACTGTCTCCAGCATGTTGTTAAGGTTTTGGTTGGTCAAGCAGTCACCTACAACAATGTCCATATATCAAGACAATTCTGCGAGGTGCATGCACCCATAATGATAGAAATGTTCTCCTGTTGCAAATGACGCAACAGGTGTATACACTGCATGTAATTGGCCTGGAGGCGTGATCCTTGCAGCAACAGTGTCAGAGAAGATGATAGACCACATCTTAGACCTACACTCCAGTGTGTGAAGCTTGTATTGCCCTACAAGACACCAAGTTCCAAGACCCAGGTCTCAACAAATGAATGTTTCATATCCAGCATACTTCCAATCATCATGGACTTTAATGGGGCTTGAGTTGTCTTGTAGAATGTGAAAACCAGCATGTGAAGCTTGTGTTGCCCTGTGAGATGCCAAGTTCCAAGGCCCGAGTCTCAACAAACAAATATTTCATATCCAGCACACTTCCAATCATCTGGTATTTAATGGAGCAATGGAAGATAATACATCTTTGAGAGATAACATTATCTAAGGCTCTCTTATCTGATCCTCCCTATCTCCACTCCCTTTAACACCAAAGTCTGGACATCCAGCATTCAGTGTCTGATTTCCCAAGATCAACTCCATTATGAATGCCCCTTCCACTTCCGATATTGAAATAAGCATCTAGCACACTTGAACCCTGACTGTCACTCATTAGGCTTGTGAATATACTGAACAAAAGTTCAATGCAGAGAAGACAGGAGGAGACCCAGTCATACCTTCTCCCAACCTAGACACTGATCTGGTGATGGCCTGTGATCAACTGGTTGATCATCTCATAAAGGCATATAAGAATCCCAGTTGGTCTTCCTGGAGATTCAGAAAAGTCATTTGCTCATTCAAATTCCCTCACCACAGTTCAGACACAGATTGATATTGTAAGATATAGCAAATCAATCTCCCAAAAAGACACCAGGCATAATGAAGAGAGAGAGAAGAGGTTGGTTGAGAGATGTCCTCCTGGCCATGAGGGCACAAAGCTGGTACACACCCACCACAATTCTTGATGTATTCAGTATTATTATCGCATGGTACCTCCCAGATGCCCTGACTGATGCCACCCAGGTGTGTAATATACATTGTGACTCAATGGATGTGGAGTACAAACTGTACCAACAGGAAGAAACTTGGATGGCCACCTGGTTCCTCACTCCACACCTTGTGAAAAGTGTGAAGAATGATGATAGCAATTGGTGAACCAATCAAGAGTGGTTCAAGGCAATCTTGGACGAGGGTGGGATAGCTCCTGGATGGATAAACCTATTGCTGGCATGATATCAGCAAGGGCATGAGGTGGGATCTGATGTGATGGTGATTTCGGCAGTGGAACTGACAGATCCAATAGAATATATTGGACCTGGAGGTATCTGCATCATTGAAGGGTCCATGGTCAGAGACAATCCTTAAGGCCATTGCAAGGCCAGCAGCCATCACATCAGCAGCACTCAAGGTAATGCATCTGGAGCAGTACTTTGCAGGGTTGCGAACCTTTTTGAACCTCAGAAACAAGGCAGTAAGCAAGGATCTGCCACAAATGCCAGAGACCCTGCAGTACTGAGCATCCATGTTCAACATCCTGTCCTTCATTTCCAATTGGGAAAGCCCAATCATTGAGATCATTTATTGATTGCCAAATGCTTTGACATTCTCACCACCATTGGGAGCTATTCCAATGGTCAGATGAAGATGCCAAGACTTCAGCTGGAGTTCAAGTACAACTCAGGCTGTATGATCGTGTTTTCCAGAAGGATTGTGAGACATGAAGTTCTGGAAGTGGAAGGGGATTGGATCGCTTGGGCATGGTATATGAGGGATTCTGTTCACATTTATGCTAGTGTAGCAATTGTACAATGAGATTCGGTAGTGGCTATGTCTGATATGACCAAGCCTACCACCTCTCTATACAGGTCTGAGTCTGCCTAGCTGCTCTACTTGCAAGGCAAGAGTGTTCAAAACCCTAAAGGGGTCTGCTACTGCACCTCTCACCTTGAATTCATCAGTCCATCTTGTCTTCTACAGTATAATAACATTACTCACATCACATTCACAGCTCTATTTCAGCAATCATTGCTTGCACTGTGCACCATGGCAATCCATGGGAAGGAGTACCATGCTAAGGGTGGAAGCAAGAGCTCCATAGCAGATTCAGAAACTGCAGGATACAGTGCCGAAATTGCCAATGTGGTTCTGTCATATCTCAGTGTCACAAAACGAAAGACTGGGCCAGTGTTGTTGTACAAAGGAGATCAATTTGATTGAGGGGCCCCACTCATGTGGGGATACACTTGCAAAGGTACTGTCCATATTTACTGCATTGTAGGGCCTCATCATACCTTGGCTGTTCAAGCTTCCTTGGTGTTTGTTAGCAGCAGACATTATATATGTGTTATTCATTCAGTTGTCCTATTTAACATAGCTACATTTGTTTGAGACACAGTGCACATGGGTGTTGTATCAGACTTAGTCACTGCTTGTCAACAAATCTATCACTGTAGAAAGCAGTCAA
>QLOO01000755.1:0-27213 GCA_003313855.1 Suillus sp. MG131 | reverse complement strand
GGATGTATGGGCAGTGGCGGTATCAGGGAATGGTCGATGGATTGTCACTGCCGGTGGAGAAGCCAATCATGGGATGCTGAAAGTCTGCGAGGTCGAGACTGGGATTGTTAAAGCGTTTGAAGGACATTTGGATCAGATTATCTGCGTTGATATCTCTGCGGACAGCACGCTGCTGGCGACCGGGGCTAAAGATGCCACAGCACGGATATGGAACTTGAACACTGGCAAACTCGTGGCTGGTCCGTTCCAGCTTAGCGGCATCTGGGTGGGCGCAGTTCGATTCTCACAAGACTCAAAGAAGCTTGCAGCAAGGTTAGATACGGGGACATGCCTTGAGGTCTGGGATGTTCACAAACAAAAGTTGGATGTGAAAATAGGGAACTTCGGTGGACCTGGGGTCACGATTGTGCCAGTGTTCTGGACAAACAAAAACAAAAACATCTTGACCGCATTCACATTTACGGCTGATGCTGCCTGGACGATCTATGAATTTGACGCATCGACATTGGAGACTGTAGGAACTTCCTTCGAAGGGCACACCAGGACCATTGAAAGTCTAGCACTTTCATATGACTGCGCTCTCCTTGCCAGTACTTCTTACGATGACACCATCAAGCTCTGGGCTTATGAGTCCCGCCAGCTCCTCGCTTCCTTTGACGCCTATAATGTCCATACCCTTATTTTCTCGCCCAACTCGCGCCAGTTAGCGTACACGACATACAACAGAGATGATCACAAGATCTATGTATGCAACACTCCACCCGATGTCCTTGCTCAGGCCCGTGTACGCATTCCTCGCAAATGTCTATTGTTCATGTCCTAACATTCTCTAACAGCTCAGCGCGCGTAACAAGTCAGCTCTCAATGATCTACTAAATGTGCGCTTCTCGTTATTTTACTCATCACACTACTCATCCGTCGCTATCATCCCAGTCTGATGCGACTCGTCGTCCTCCTGCTGGGCACCGCAGACCACCAATCCCTGCCATGCCTATGTCGTGGAGATCTCCGCCTACAAGAGACTCACAGCAACCCGTTTTCATTCGTCTCCAGCAGCTCCTTCACTTCACTTCTCGCACGAACGCAGGTCCTGCTGTCCAACCTCGTGATCTCCTAGATGTAGGTCGTGTATCTCGGTTCTTTACCCTTGGCTCAACAATGGCACTCCAGATCCCTGCTACATCGCCCCTACCATCCTCTCTTTCTGGGCAGGCCACAACTCGATTCAATCATGTCAGTCTTAATTTCTTAGTAAACTCGCATCATGACTGAGTTCTGAGTGCGTATCAGTTCGAAATGAGTTCTCCACCTCCCCCCTTGAACGGAGTCACACAATTCCTACGGCATCATCTGCCATTCCTCGTGCCAAGACACAACCTCGGTCCACCAGTCGTTGAAGTCGCGCCCGGGCGGAAGGTCACTGTAACGCCCATTTCCTTACCTCTCAGTGCTTCATTGATCTGTGCCCTACAGCGACTAGCTGCTGCCAAATTTCCAGAATACAAGAAAGTAGACGACACTCGACATCCGTCTAGCCAACAGGGTGCCGTGCTGCAGGAAAATGACACAGCCGACATCGATTCACTCCCAGATGTGCATTGGTGCAAAGCGTTTCTCTGCTATTATTCATGTTGGTCGCATGGCAGACTGAGGATGCCTCCTCGATGGCGCTTGGAGCGTGTTGACATACCTCGGCAGGATGGCGCAACAAATAACAGCTCTGGTGGTGCTCAGGGTCGCACTTAGCTCTGGTTCACATCTACTGAATTCTTGTACTTGATGATTTTTTTAGCTTTAGGGTGGTTTCAGTTACATTCATCTGGTATTCAAGTGTCAAATAAAACATTGATGCTCTTCGGTTGTATTATCCTGTGACTGGGCTTGTGGTGCGTCTTGCCAGTGTATCAATGCATCATATGTGTGCTCGTCTATTTACCGAGCTCGCACTAGTCCAATGAGCACCGATATCTGTTGACAGTCTTGCATCTGACCCCCCACATAGCACTATTGTATTGGCTGCTGGTTGCTGTGCTGTCGATAACTCGTTCACTCATGGCGGGCGCTGTCCAAAGCCGTTGGCGAGAATAAGGTCTTCTGTGGTACATACAAGACAAAATTTAACATTGTTCTTCAGGATGCATTTTCGTCTTGCACATCACCGTACTGACTTGGGATTCGAAATTGAATACTTTCGATCTTCAGATGGTCTCTAACCTTTCAAATCCAGAACCCCAAAAAGTGAGTGCATCGGTTTTATTCATATAATCCACCGCACACCACGTGCGCACTAATAATTAACTCACCCGCACCAGCAAGGCGGATGCTATACCCTTGTGACATGGACACGCTCTCACGGTCTACAGGTCATCCATAACAACTTCCAATACGTTAATTGTTGCCATCTGGGTCGATGCTTGTACTGGCTGACATCGTTGTTCGTACCCACAGTATGTTGTATCTTCCTTAGATACAATTCTGTTGTTCTCGACTGCACACTGGACACTTTGGGGTCAATTCTGGGTGATCGTCGGGTGCAGGTTGCAAGATGTTGTATTTGTACTCACAAATTGCTTGTTTCGTACCAGCATATGAATGGCAGTTTTGATATTGAATTCTATGGATGAGCGCTTGATCTCAGCGTCAGAGAAACGTTCAAGGGTCGGAAGTGACGTTCTGAATGCATAAAGTGATGAGGCGAACAACCAGTAAGCGTTCACGCTGGAGCGGTAGCTCCAGTTGTTGGTGAATGTGCTAGGCACCTGATGAGATGATGATCATATCTACTGTTACACTCTCTGTCCTATGGTTGTGCTGACTAAGCTATCGTATCCTCCGGAAAACCCCTTGCTTCTGCACCCCTTGACTAGGGGGTGCCCCACTCCATGTGCCCCCCTTGAAAAAACCCTGGCGGCGTCCTCGTCGCTCCTATTCTGCGCTCTCTGCTCCTGCCATCTCATCCTTGGCCATCTCGTCCTTGGTCTTCTTGGTCCTCATCCCCGCTCTCTTCCTCTCTTCCTCTTATCTCTCTTATCTCTCTCGTACTTTCTGTTTCTTGGTTTTCCTCATTATCCGTTTCTTCGTCTTGGTTGTCCTCGCTCTCTTCGTCTTCTTCGTCCGCCTCCTCAAGCTCTTCTGGTGTGTTTTCGCTTGACTCTTCTTTGTCCTGGTTCCCTTTGCCTCACGCTAACAATCTTTCTTCGACTTCTAGTTGCTCTTCAGCTAGTCTTGTTCCCTCTCGTGGTATGAATGCCCGGAGACGTCGTGCGTGCATCTCTCCTGCTATTTTGTCTCCTTTCAGCGTCTCGAGCTTGTACGAGTTTCTGAGTCGTGCGGTGATGCGATGTGGTGGGGACCATTTCGGGAGTAGTTTATGTTTGGCGTCGAATGTGTAGTCTAATTTGCTGCGATAAAATTGAACTAATTGCCCTATAGAAAATATGACTTCACCTGGTGTACGCTCGAGGACCTGTTTATCGAATGCAGCCTTGCGCTTTATTGCATGTCTGACTGCTGCGTCATACCCATCCAACTGTTGTTGTGCTACATATGCCATCTGTGTGCTGATGTCTGATAGGTGTATCATGGAGGTACTGTTGCTTAGGTCTGTGCGAGGTGTATTGATCACCTGTCCTAGGAGTAACTCCTTTGGTGAGAACTTGAGTGCTGGGAGTATGTGGTGGTTCAATGCCATGACTGCATTGTCCAAGTGGTCAGGCCAATTGAGTGGTAGCTTGTCCCATGAGAGTGTGTTATGGTCATCTTCTCCTAGGTTTGGTGTGCATAACCTTTTTAACACATGTAGCAGTATTTTGTTCATGCCTTCGACTAGACCATTGATCCAAGGTGAATATGCAGCAATTATGTGAGTGTTGCAATTCCACTTAGTGCAGAAGTCCTTGACAATGGCATTGTTGAAGTGCTTTCCTCTGTTGGACATGAAGGTTTCCGAGGCTGTGAAGTTCCTAAAGATTTGCTCGTGGCCTTGAATGGTCGTCTTTGCTGTACCTCCTTTGTGTTTGAACACCCAGACATGTTGCGAGAAGGTATTGAGATATACTCCTAGAGTGTTATACCCTTTTGCCTTTGGCAATGTGAGGTAGTCTCCTACTAGGAGTTTGGGGGGATGCCTGCGCATTATAGGTTCCAAAAGTGAGTGGAGATGCGGCATACCAAAGTTTTTACAACAACTGCAGTCGCTTATTGCCATCATGATGGATGCATCTAGTTTTGGGCTATAGATCTGGTTGGTTAGTGCTATCTTAATTGCATCTCATCCCCAATGGCCTCCCTTGCTATGTTGCTTAGCTGCGCATGCCTGAGCCTCTTTCCTATTGATGCATTCGACTCTGCTATGAGCTCTCACTGCTGTTCCTCCTCACAGTTTCCAGAGTTTGCTGTCTTCAATCATATATTGAGATGCTCTGTGCCTTGTGCGCTTCTGGTTGTGAACCTCAGTTCCCTTGTTGATCTGCAACATTGCTTCAATGACTTCTCAGAAGACTGGTTCATCCGCAAATCGTTCTAGAAGTTGTGACGCTGTTGAATTCTCAATGTTAGTAGATATTTGAAGTAAGTCATTGATCAAACCTGTATTAGCCTCCCAGTCTTCACTGACTGTCCATTCACTCCCATCCAGTAATCCCACATCTTGTGGATGTCCTTCCCACTGCCTACTGAGTCCATCTGCAATGACATTAAGCTTCCCTGGTATGTGTCTGATGTTGATGATATTATGGGCTAATATTCCATCTCTCCATCTCATGTGGGCTGCATTTAGTTGGTTACTGATCAAGACATCCTTCAATGCTTGGCAGTCCGTCTCAACTTCCACTGGGAACCCCCAGATGGTGTCCGAGAACTTGTCCAATGCGAACTTCAAGGCTGCAAATTTGAGTAAAAATGGTTTGTAGTTTCATTCTGCTGCCAATGTTCATTTTGAAGCAAATGCAATAGGATGTAGATGTTCTGTCCATTTCCCTGATGGATTTTGCATGTGGTTCTGTTGTGACAGTACTGCAGCAAAGCCTTCTGCACAGCTGTCTGATGTCATGACAAAGTTAGAACCATCGTATTTTGGTGCCTGCAAGATTGGTTTTGATACCAGCGCTGCCTTGAGGTCTAGGAAGGCCTTTGTGTGTGTCTCTTTCCATAGTTCTTGCAGTTTGAGGCTTTGTAGTGTTCATTGACATGTATTCTTCATGTATGGCATTGTTAGCAGCATGCTCTCAACGAGGTTCCATAGTGGTGCCTCTCACAATGAATAGCCTTGAATTAAATCCCTAAAATGACTGGTTAGTCCTAAAAACAACTCAAGATTGAGTGCGTCTGGTGGTTGTTCCCACTTGACTACTGCTGTTAGTTTAGCTAAGTCTGGTTGTACACCTTCTGGACTGACTGTAGTGCCTGCAAATGTGGTTTCTGTCATGAATAAACGACACTTTGTTGGAGAAAGGGAAATACTGTGCTCTCGACATCTTTGGAAGATTCATTTCAACTTCGTTATCATTTCTTGAAAGTCATCTGCTGCACAGCCTCTGTTGTCAATGAACAGCTCCATGACACTTTCTGCTAATATATCATGCAAATTATTAGCTGTCATTTCAGAGAATGTAGATGGTTGCCTGTTAGACCCATAGGCATCCTCTTATACCAAAATAACCTCTTCCTTCCATGTAAAACACCATGTATGGCCTCAATTCTTCTGGGATTTCAACAGCATAGAATCCCAATGCAAAGTCAAACACTGATATGTACTTATGTCTGCTTAGCCTGAGTTGCTTGGCTTGAATATCACCTTGAGGCATTGGTGCGATTGTCATGACTTGATTGACCTTGTTAAAGTTTTGACATATTCTCCACTTCTGGGGTTTCTGCACATCATCTACTATCTTGGTTCCTTCTGGTACCTCACGTTCTGGTACCATGAATGCTGGCAGCTGTCCATTTTATATGCACTGTTCATTGACAGCATGCTGTAACTCTTTGAGTGTCATTCCCTCTTGCTTGTGTGCTTTCTTTGCTAGGACTGTATTTGCATAGCACTTGACTGCTTCAGGTGGTGCATGCTTGATAATTCCAGCTTTGAGCATTTCGTTGATTTTCCCATGTAGGAACTCTGTTTGCAGGGGCATGAGGGGTTGTTGGTGGGCTCTAAGGTTGAATGCTGTTCCTTCTGGTATATTCAATTGGTGCACCACTCCTGGGACTGGTATTACTTCTCCTAAGGAACATGCAAAAATATCAGCATAATCTACAATGAGTGCCTTTACCTGCTCAAGTTCTTCTGGCGTGAGATTTTCACCATATTGAACATGTTTCACTATCCAGGCTGTCCATAGTGGGTTGTGCGGTTGCATGAGCCTTGTGAATATTGTTCCTTCGTTCACTATGAAATTGGTGGTGACATCTTCTGGTGATGTTGTTGAGGTTGTTTCATTGTTCTCGACTCTTGCTTTTGCTGCTTGTGTTTGGTTGTGCAATGTCATTGTGCCTCCAATCCCTGTGACTTGAACTTTATCAACCTCATAATTGTGGATTGCTTTGAAGGCCTATAGGAGCAGCTTCCTGAAGAGGAACTTCCAACCTCCCCCACTGTGTAGTACTTCAAATTCCCCCTGCATTCATATCCCTCCTATGCTCACTTCTCCTTTCCAGACTGCCTCTGATTGAACTACTGCCCCATTTGCCATGCATAGACATTTTGATGATGGGTGCCAGTTGCCCAGTCTATGCTTGACATTGTCGAATACGGATGTGCACATGACACTCATCATTGCTCCTTTGTTGAATAGCACTTTAACTCTGACTACTTTGCCATGTAATCCTAGGAACAAGGTATAGTGCAGGAATGGTGCACACTGCTGTTTCCCTTTGCCATTTTCCACCGCCAAATACAGGTCACTGACATCACATTGATCATTTGCTGCTGATACATGGTATGATTCTGTGTCTATAGTTGTTTTGACAGGGCTTTGAGAACTGTCCTCACATGACATCTTTCCACATGCAAGGACTGACTGTTCCATTTGGTGAGGTTCGGTGTTTGCTTGGGTTGTCTGGTGTCCCTCTACACTGATGACCCTTGCCCTTTTCCCTGTTCCCACTCAGCATATTCTTCCTCAAATGCTATGGCGATTTGCACAGCATCCACGCAGTTGTAGTTACCCAATGCCCTAGCTGCTAAGCTCCTCCAGATTCTCTCCTGTATTGGCAGTTGTGACATTTCTGGGATGGGACACTCTGCAGATCTATGCCCATGTGCGCCACACTTGAAACACTCACCAGAACATATTGTGGCGCTGCCGGGGCAAAGTGGGAACTGTGTGGCTTTGGTGACTTGACCATTCTGTCTGTACTTCATAAACCACTGTTTGAGTTGGTCATTGTATGCTGTTCATCCTGTGATTGTATCTGGGTGGTGCATGGTGTTGTTGATACAGCTTTGTATAAGCTCCCGTTCTTCCTGTGTGAGTGGTTGACATGTACAAGCGGGCTGATAAGCATTTGGTGGCTGGTCCTTGGCCACATAGCATATGCATGAAGCTGCGTTAGAAGGGGTAGTGGTTTGTTTCATTGGTACACTGCCTATGCTGGTTCGTTGCAGCTGCAGGCGCATGACCTCCACTGCATCTGTTTGCAGAGTCTCAAGCCTTGCAAGGCGAGCATTCTGGGCTTTTTCTTCATCCTTCTTCTTCCTTGCTGTCTCTGCCTTCTCCCTCAGCTTGTTTGTGTCCAATGCCTTGATCTCATCTAGGAACTGTGTCCAATCTGCAATTCCTGGGGTGGTGAGTTCTTTGACTACCATTGGTAGGTTCTCCCACACTTGATATATGAGTCCTGTGGTCGTATTTGCTTCTGCTTCATTGACGAGCTGCTGTAGATGCATGTGGAACTGGAGGTGCACCCAGGTAGGGACTTTGGCGACGGTGATCTGTTTGCCCACTTTGTCTTCTGCTAAATGTAGTGCTAGGATCTTGTGCTGGTAATCCAGGCCTGTCTTCTCTGCTACTGTGATAGCTGGCCAGCGAACTGTAAATGCCACCTTGACATCACCCCAAGTATTCTTGTGTGTGCTGTCTAACTTGTTCCACCAGGTGTCTGCAATTGACCCTGCAGAAAGGAGTGTGCTAAACACTGTGATCTTTCCTAGCTCCGTCTTGAGCTTGTTAAGCACAATGTAGCGCTCAACCTCATGAAGGAAGTTCTGTGCATTCTCATTGGCCTTCCCATGAAACCAGCCTGGGGCATTACCACTTCCTGCCATCTTTCTTGATGCTGGTTTGGTGGAAGGTTGTGCAGTTGTCCTGGTGGTGCTGGGCTTTAAGAAGGTTTTGCCTGGTGTGGTTGGTGGGGCTGGCCATGATGCTATTGCATTCTGTGCTTGCATGACAGTAGTGGTTAAGGGTTTCAGTGGTGGATCATTGAAGGTAGGGAGTGTGTTGGCTTCTGGGTGTAGTGCTCCCTCTAACAACTCTTGATTTTCCTCATCCGATTGCTCCAGCTGATTGCAGACTTCTTGGGACTCATATTCCAAGTTCTCCTGCTCTGGGTGTTGCTCTTCGATCTCATTAGCTCTGAACTCTGGCATGGAATCTATCAAGGAGGATTCAGTTGATGTATTCATGGAAGAAGCGTCAGAGAGGTTAGTTAGGCTTTTTTTTGAGATGAAGCATCTGTCTGGACCTTGTGCTGTCTTAGAGGCTTTTGGGGGCATTTTTTGACATTGTTTCTTATCATCTTTTCTAAGACAATAATGGCTTCTACATGTGTACATTGACATTTAGTTGTTGACATTTTTCGGAACTGCAATGTTGTATCGGCCAATTGTAGTTTTTTGAACTCGTTTTTAATGAAATCTGAGAATTCTGATGTGAAGCAGATATGCACAGATGCGAAGATCAAATCCCACTCTCTCACCACAATGGGGCAGTAGCTCCAGTCATTGGTGAATGTGCTAGGCACCTGATGAGATGATGATCATATCTACTGTTACACTCTCTGTCCTATGGTTGTGCTGACTAAGCTATCGTATCCTCCAGAAAACCCCTTGCTTCTGTACCCCTTGACTAGGGGGTGCCCCACTCCAACACATCCAAAGTGAAACCAACTAACGAGCAACGATAAATGTTTGTCGCCCATCATTGGGTGAGGAAAGGACAATAGTTTTGACGCCTTAGTCATGGCAGTGACTTCAGGGCCGCTATGGTTGTGAGGCGAGAAGCGAGGAGAACCAAATGCTATGCATAAAAGGATTCTGGGGGAAACCGACGGCTGCCATGCAGAGGGGCGTGTGGGTATATATATGCAAGGCAGCACCTAAGGCCAATAGCTGCATTCACATTCAAGAATCCATCGCTTTTCAAGTTCTCCACTGCTAAAGTGCTAACCTTTGGGTGACACCAGATTCTCATCTGTGATTCTAGCGTAATGAACTGACATTCGACTTGACTAGAGGACCCATCTTCAAAGCTGCTAGCGTCAGTGTGTAGCACACCGAAAACGGGATGCGTCACCATTGAACACATCCGAAGGAACCCTGGCCGTACTTGACTACCAGGTTTCGCTGACAGAGCCGCACCATGGCGTCTACACTGAAGAAGGCAGCCGCCACAAAAACGATTCTGGCACCATCAAGAATATTGAAGGGTCATGGAAAGTGGATTCAATCCATATCCTATTTTCCAAATGGACAGCGAATGATCAGTGGATCTTCAGACAAGACCACTTGGCAATGGGATCTAAAGGCAGGCAAGGCGATTAAGGAAGCGCGCAATGTTTGCAAGGAGGCGGTATATGCGGTGGCAGTATCAGGGGATGGTCGATGGGTTGTTACTTGTGGTGAGCGCGGGGAGCTGAAAGCCTGTGAGGTTGAGACGGGGATTGTGAAAACATTCAAAGGACACTCAGATCGGATCGATGCGATCACCTGGATTGATATCTCTGCAGACAACACGCGGCTGGCGAGTGGGTCATGGGATAGAACAGCGCGGATATGGAACTTGGAGACTGGCAAACAAGTGGCTGGTCCATTTGAGAGCGGAAATTGGGTGGGCGCAGTTCGATTCTTCACAGACTCGAAGAAGCTTGCAGTCAAGTCAAGGACAGGCCGGTGCCTTGGAATCTGGGATGTCCAATCACAGAAATTGGACGTCAGGATTGGGAAATTTGATCCAACGGCTTCGCCAGTATTCTGGACAAAGAACAATAAAACCATCATAGCCGCATTCAGCTTCAACAGGTACTACTGACGAAATCACAACCATCTACGAATTCGACGCATCGACGCTCAAGACTGTCCGAACTCCCTTCAAAGGGCACACCAAGTATATCACCGGGCTAGCACTTTCATTTGACTATGCTCTCCTTGTTAGCGCTTCCAATGACAACACCATCAAGCTATGGGCTTTCGAGTCCCGCCAGCTTCTCGCTTCCTTCGACGTTCAGACTCATACTCGTCAACTTGTTCTCTCACCAGACTCACGCCAAATAGCTTACACGACATACTCTATTCCTGAAGATGAGAATACGATCTGCATCTGCGATACTCCCCCCGATGTCCTTACTCAGGCCCGTGTACGCATTCTCCTAAAACATGTACTGTCTGTGTGCTAACATTCTATTACAGAATATTGCACGCAAAAAGTCAAACCGTCTACTGCATGTGCGCATTTCATCCCCTTATGACACAACTCACCCATTGCTATCAATACAGTCTCATGCAACTCGTCCTCCTCCTGGCCAACGCAAACCACCAATACATGCCATACCTATTGTCCAGAGACCTCCGTCCACAAGAGACCAGCAGCGACCCACTTTCCCTCGACACAGCAAACTCCTTCGCTTCTCTCGCGCAAACACAATCCCTGTTCGTCACGCCCAACCTCGTGATCTTCTAGATGTACGTTGTGATTGTATCTCAGTTCTTTGACAGCTGACTCACTGATGGCACCACAGGTCCCTGATACATTGCCCCTACCATCGTCTCTCTCAGGTCAGGCTGCACCTCGATTCGATCATGTCGGTCTCCAATTTCCATACTAAATTCGGAGTTCATGACTGAGTATATATCCAGTTCGAAATAAGCTCCCCACCTCCCTCCTTGGGCGGAGTTGCTCAATCCCTACGACAGCATCTTTCTTTCCTCATGCCTAAACATAACCATGGGCCACCAGTCGTCGAAGTCGCACCAAACCGCAAAGTCACTGTAACGTACATTTCTTATTTCTTAGTGGCTTTTGTTCATTTGTGCCCTACAGCGACTTGCTGCTGCCAAACTACCAGAATACAAGAAAGTAGACGACACTCGACATCCAACATCCATCTAGCCAACAGGCTACCATGCCACAGGAAAACGACACATCCGACGTTGATTCGCTCCCAGATGTGCATTGGTGCACAGCCTTCCTCTGCTACTATTCATGTTGGTCGCATGGCAGATTGAGGATACCTCCTCGATGGCACTTGGATCGTGTTGACATATCTCGCCAGGATGACACAACAAGTAGCAGCCGTAGTGGTGCTCACAGTGGCAGTTAACTTTGTGTACCCTCATCCTACTGTTGTATCCTTAATAACTGATGAATTCGCACTCATATATATCAAGCATCCTTCAAATCCTGCCACGACATGAACTTGAAGAATGAGTCCTTAATCGTGCGCTTATTGGATGCTGATCTGGTCAAGATTGAAATGACGTCATTCTACATCATCATGGACTGTAGCGACGTGTTTCTTATTCGGATGTCTCACAATTTCTTTCTCACATATATAAGGCCAACGTTTGAATCAACCTCATCTCCTTTACTTCCACTTGCTTCACTCATTTAGACCTCCAACTTGATACAGTGTTTATGGTATTCGCTCGGAACCCACCACAGCACGAACTTTGCGCGATCTAACAAGTCTCGAGCCTAACCATGCGACTTAGACTTCACGGTTGCCTGGATTGGAGCGAAGAGATGTCTCACTCTCAGACCATTGGGCCTTCACAACCACTGGCTTTAAATCCTCTTTTCTCCGATGCTCTTGAAATCGATTGGATACCGAGTTCCGCATACCCGACTATCTCCTCCAGCAGGGACGACTTCTTGTTTGTTTGAAGTGCACCTCTCAAAGCCCTTGCAGTCCCGTTGCGTTCTGATTGCTCTCTGCTCTCTCAAGCATCGCTTTCCATATTCGCTTGGCCGATCCGATTGTTGACCATCGACGAATTTACATTTGTTGACGGACCTTTTACTGCCTTCGATCGCGCACCAAAGCACATATGCTCAAGTCCACTGGATCAGCCTCGTCACCTTGTATGGTTCAATGCTTTGTCCTTGGGTTCGCCTATTTCTGAGGGTCATTCAAGTTGATCCGACCGAACGTTGCAACCTCAATTTGGTCGAATATTCTGCTGATTTCCTCTTGCGATGACCACCTCTATCTGCCCAACTGAAAGCTGTTGGATTCTGTCTTCTTTTGTCTGCTTGTCAGACCTCGGACTTTAACACTTTCTGTGGTATTCGATGTCATGGTTCAGATCCGCGAACTTGATACAATCTAGTATACGACTCAGATCCGCCAGAACTCGCTTGCACAAGGTCAGGCTTTGTTCTGTCATGATGAGCATCTTCATTCTGGCTGCTCTTGATTCCTCATTGGATCGGTACAGCTCTTGAATTCTCCTGTCTATTCTATGACTCGATATCCAGTTCGATCGCTGTTTCTTGTGTCTCTGTGTCTGGCTTTCTCTCAAGTTCTGCGGTCCTTCCAAGTTCCGATCGATCTCCGCCCTTCTCAAGTTTGCTTCTGAGGCCGAGTGGGTACTTGTTACATTCAGATATTTCACAACTCCTTTGCTTTGATGGACATTGCCCGTTCGATGGTATGATAATGTCTGGCCCACCATCAGAACACTGATACTGGATGCCCTTCAGTTGTCCAATTCGCCCTTCAATGCTTGTGACAGCTTCGTCCTAGGCTTGTCTGAATTGCCCGTCTGAATAATACATGTCAACTTGTAATTATTCAAGACTCGGACGACATTTTCGACGTTCGAATTCGGACCATGAGCTACTTCATCTTATTCCTGCTGTTCAGCTGCTCCAATGACATTTTCCATTCACAAATCACCTCGGTCATTATCGTACTTTGCATTGCATCGACACTCCCTGCCGCGATGCACAGCCGACATGAACGCTCGTGCGACCTATTGCATGCTGGTCGAAAGGTTTGTTTTGATTTTCTACCGCTCTGCGAATGACTGTATGATGATTCTCACATCGCTCTCGATTCTTCGAATGCTGGAGATGAAGACATCAATTGTTATCTCAACTTCAGAAAGTCATCCAAATTCGGAACAACGTTTCGGGTTATAAGGATACATCGCTCACAAGCACACAGCAATACTGGAAGGCGAGAAATCGAGAAGGATTGATGCCCTAGCACAGGAATCTATCTTGGCTGTGAGATTTGAGAGGATGTGAATACAAATACAAGGAGAAGCTGATGAGAGAGATAGCGTAGATGTTGAGCAGCATTGTTACCATGGAGAGTTGCTGCGATCCATACCCTACTTTCCGGAAGGCAAGCGAATGTACGTGGAGATTCCTTGAGATTTGGAATTCTCAAAAACAAAAGTCGCACAAGGAACTTTAGTGGATCCGAAATCACACTGGTTGTGCCAGTGTTCTGGAAGAAAGAAAAACACAAAACATCTTGACTGTATTAATGACTGATGTCTGGACGATCTATGAATTTGACATGTCAACATTGGAAACTGTAGGAGTTACCATCGAAGGGCACACCAACACTATCGAGAGTCTAGCACTTTCATTTGATGGTGCTCTCTTCGCCAGTACTTCCCACAATGCATCCAAAACGAAACCGACTAACGAGCGACGACAGATGGTTTGTCGCCCATCATTAAGTGGGCAAAGGACAATAGCTTTGACGGCTTTAGTCATAGCAGTGACTTTAGGGAAGCCATGGCTATGAGGCAAGAAGCGAGGAGAAGCAAATGCAATAAATAGAAGGATTCAGGGCGCAATGCACAGCTGCCATGCAGAAGGGGTGTGTTAGGGTACATATAGGCTATGCAAGGCGGCGCCTGGAGCCAATAGCCACACATCGCTCTTCAAGTTCTCCTCTGCTAAAGCGTTAAGCTCTGGGTGACAGCAAATGCTCATCTGCATCTCCAGCGTGGATGAACTGACGTTCTGCTTGACCAGGGGATCCATCATCGAATTGCTGCCAGTGTCAGTTTATAGCACACTGACAACGGGACGCGTCACCTTTGAACAATTCCGAAGGAACCGATCCCGTACTTGACTACCGGTTTGAATCACGGACACACAACCATGGCCTCCGCATCGACAAAAGCGGCTGTTACACAATCGAATTTGAAACCATCGATAACTTTGAAGGGTCACAGAGAAGGGATTTCATCTATATCCTATTTTCCAGATGGCCAGCGAATGATCAGCGGGTCTTCAGACAAGACCACTCGGCAATGGGATCTGAAGGCGGGCAAGGAGATTGAGGAAGCGCAGGATGTTTGCGAAGAGGGTGTATTGGCAGTGGCGGTATCGAGGGATGGTCGATGGGTTGTTACTGGTGGTGAACGCGGGGAGCTGAAAGCCAGTGAGGTTGAGACGGGGATTGTGAAAACATTCAAAGGATGCACAGATGAAATCAGCTGCATTGATATCTCTGCGGATAACACGCGGTTCGCGAGTGGGTCATGGGATGAAACAGCGCGGATATGGAACTTGGAGACTGGCAAACTTGTTGCTGGTCCATTCAAGAGCGAAGATGAGGTGGGCGCAGTTCGATTCTCCTCAGACTCAACGAAGCTTGCAGTCAAGTCAATCACGGGCCGATGCCTTGAAATCTGGGATGTTCAATCACAGAAATTGGATGTCAAGGTTGAGAAATATCATCAATCAGGCCTAGGCACGTTTTCGCCGGTATTCTGGACAAGCAACAACAAAACTGTCATAGCTGCATTCAGCTTCACCGAGGATGACGACATCACAATCATCTACGAATTTGACGCATCGACGCTCGAGACTGTCGGAACTCCCTTTCAAGGGCACACTGACCTTGTCAGCGACCTAGCACTTTCATTTGACCATGCTCTCCTCGCTAGCGCTTCTCAGGACAGCACCATCAAGCTGTGGGCTTTTGAGTCCCGCCAGCTCCTCGCTTCCTTCGATGTTCAGAATATTTATGGACTTGACCTCTCACCCAACTCACGCCAACTAGCTTACACGGTATACACTGAAGATGATTACAAGACCTGCATCTGCGATACTCCCCCCGAGGTCCTTACTCAGGCCCGTGTACGCATTCTCTACGAACATGTACTGTTTGTGTGCTAACATTCCATTACAGAATATTGCACGCAAAAAGTCAAACCTTGATCATCTACTGCATGTGCGCATCCCATCCTCTCACTCACCCATTGCTAACATTGCCTAGTCTGATGCAACTCGTCGTCCTCTTGCTGGGCAACGCAAACCACCAGTACACGCCATACCTATTGTCCAGAGACCTCCGTCCACAAGAGACCAGCAGCGACCCACTTTCCCCCGACTCAGCAAACTCCTTCGCTTCTCTCATGCAAACACAATCCCTGTTCGTCACGCCCAACCTCGTGATCTTCTAGATGTACGTTGTGATTGTATCTCGGTTCTTTGACAGCTGACTCAATGATGGCGCCACAGGTCCCCGCTACATTGCCCCTACCGTCGTCTCTCTCAGGTCAGGCTGCACCTCGATTCGATCATGTCAGTCTTCAATTTCTGTACTAAACTCAGATTGCATGACTGAGTGTACATCCAGTTCGAAATAAGCTCTCCACCTCCCTCCTCGGGCGGAGTCGCCCAATTCCTACGACAGCATCTTTCTTTCCTCGTGCCTAGACATAGCCATGGGCCACCAGTCATTGAAGTCGCACCAAACCGCAAATTCACTGTAATGTGCATTTACTTATTTCTCAATGCCTTTTGCTGATTTGTGCCCTACAGCGACTCGCTGCTGCCAAACTACCGGAATACAAGAAAGTAGATGATACTCGGCATCCGTCTAGCCAACAGGGTGCCGTACCGCAGGAAAATGACACAGCCGACATTGATTCACTCCCAGATGTGCATTGGTGCAAGGCATTCCTGTGCTACTATTCATGCTGGTCTCATGGTAGACTGAGGATGCCTCCCCGATGGCGCTTGGAGCGTGTTGACATACCTCACCAGGATGGCACAACAAGTAGCAGCCGTAGTGGTGCTCACAGCGGCAGTTAACTTTGTGTACACTCGTCCTACTGTTATATCCTCAAAAACTGATGAATTCGCACTCATATATATCAAGCATCCTTCAAATCCTGCCACGACATAAACTTGAAGAATGAGTCCTTAATCGTGCGCTTATTGGATGCTGATCTGGTCAAGATTGAAATGACATCATTCTACATCATCATGGACTGCACTTACGCAGGTGAGATATGTTTCCGTCAGTATTCGGATGTGTCACAGTTTCTTTCTCACATATATAAGGCCAAGCCGAATCAACCTTCTCTCATTTATACTTGCACTTGCTTCACTCATTTAGACCTCCAAAACTTTGTGCGATCAAACAAGTCTCGAGCCTGAGCATACGACTTAGACTTCATGGTTGCCTGGATTGGAGCGAGGAGACGTCTCACTTCCAGACCATCGGGCCTTCACGACCACTAGCTTCAATTCTGCTTTTCTCCGATGCTCTTGAAATCAACTGGATACCGAGTTCCACATACCCGATAATCTCCTCCAATTGATATTGATCTCCACTTCTCCAGGAAGGGCGACCTCTTACCTGCTTGAAGTGCACCTCTTAACGCCCTTGCAGCCCCTTTGAGTTCTGATTGTTTCCTGCTCTCTCAAGCATCACTTTGGATATTCGCTTGACCGACTTGATCGTTGACATTCAATAAATTTACAATTGTCGACAGACCTTGGGCTGGCTTCGATTGTGCACCGCAATGACCATGCTCGAGTCCACTGGATCAGCCTCGTTACCTCGTACGGTTCAATGTTGTCCTTGAGTTCGCCTATTTTCTGAGGTTGATCCGACCAAACATTGCGCCTCGATTTAGTCGAATATTCTGCTGGTTTCCTCTTCCGATGACCACCTCGATGCGCCCAATTGGGGGCTGTTGGATTTTGCCGTCTATTCCCTGCTCATCCAGACCTCGAACTTCAACACTTTCTGTGGTATTCAATGTCACGGTTCGGGTCCGCGAACTTGGTACTATCCAATATACGACTCAGATCCTTAATCGTGCGCTTATTCACTGGATCAGCCTCATTACCTCGTACGGTTCAATGTTGTCCTTGATTTCGCCTATTTTCTGAGGTTGATCCGACCAATCATTGCACCTCGATTTAGCCGAATATTCTGCTGATTTCCTCCTCCGATGACCACCTCTATGCGACCAATTGGGGGCTATTGGATTTTGCCGTCTATTCCCTGCTTATCCAGACCTCGAACTTCAACACTTTCTGTGGTATTCAATGTCACGGTTCGGATCCGCGAACTTGGTACTATCCAATATACGACTCAGATCCGCCAGAACTCGCTTGCACAGGGTCAGGCGTTGTTCGGTCATGATGAGCATCTTTATTCTGGCTGACCTTGATTCCTCATTGTATCGGTACAGCTCTTGAATTCTCCTTTCTATCCTATGACCTAGTCTGCATCGATCTCCAGTTCGATCACCACTTCGTGTCTCTGTTTTGACGACCTTGTTCACCCTTTGTTGTTTTGGTATCTGACTTTCTCTCGGGCTCTACAGTCCCTTCAAGTTCCGATCGATCTTCGCCCTTCTTTTGTGCCTGAGTGAGTACGTGTTACGTTCAGCCATTTCACAGCTCCTTCTCTGATGGACATTATCCGTTCGATGGTACGATAATGTCTGGCCCACCGTCAGGACACTGATACCGGATGCCCTTCAATGCTACATGCGACGGCTATGTCCTAGGCTTGTTTGAAGCCCGACTGAACAATACATGTCAGCCTGTAATTATTCAAGACTCGGACGATATCTTCGACGTTCAAATCTGGACCCTGGGATACTTCATCTTTATTCCTGCTGTTCAGCTGCTCCCATGACATTTTCCCTTTACAAATCACCTCAGTCAATGTTACTGTACCTTGCATTGCACCGACACTCCCTGCCGCGATGCATAACTCTAACTCGATGTGAACGCTCGTGTGACCCATCACATGCTATCGAAAGGTTCAACTTGACTTTCTACCGCCTCTGCGAACGATCGTATTCGGATGATGATGTTCATATTGCTCTCAACCTTTCGAATTCTGGGGATGAAGACATCAAATTTTTTGCTCTCGATTTCAGAAACACATCCAAAGTTCGAAACAACATTTTGGGCTATAGTGATACACCACTCACAAGCACACAGCAACACTGGAAGGCGAGAAATCAGAAAAGTTTGACGCCCTAGCACAGGAACTTATCTTGGCTGTGAGCGGCTGAGAGGCTGTGAATTCAAATGCAAGGAGAAGCTGGTATGGGAGATAGCGTATATGTTGAGCAGCATTGTTGCCACGGAGAGTTGCTTCGATCCATACCCTACTTTCCGGAAGGCAAGCGAATGTACGTTGAGATTCCTTGAGATTTGGGATGCTCAAAAATAAAAGTCGGACAGGGAAATTCGGTGGATCCGGAATCACAGTTGTGCCAGTGTTCTGGACAAAAAAAAACGCAAAAACATCTTGACTGTATTGATGACTGATGTCTGGACGATCTATGAATTTGACATGTCAACACTAGAAACTGTAGGAGTAACCTTCGAAGGACACACCAACACCATCGAGAGTCTAGCGCTCTTATTTGATGCTCTCTTTGCCAGTACTTCCCACAACGCATCCAAAATGAAATCGACTAACGAGCGACAATAAGTGTCTTGTCGCCTATCATTGAGTAAGAAAGGAAACCAGCTTTGACGCTTTAGTCATGGCTGTGAGGCGAGAAAGGAGAAGCAAATGCGATGAATAGAAGGATGCAGGGCGCAATGCACAGCTGCCATGCAGGAGAGGGGTGTGGGGTATATATTTGCAAGGCGGCGCCCATGGCCAATAGCTGCACTCACATTCAAGAACACATCGCTCTTCAAGTTCTCGCTGCTAAAGCGCTAAACTCTGGGTGACACCAAATGCTTATCTGTATCTCCAACGTGGATGAACTGACGTTCTGCTTGGCCAGGAGATCCATCATCGAATTGCTGCCAGCGTCAGTTTATAGCACACCGACAACGGGATGCGTCACCTTTGAACAATTCCGAAGGAACCGTACCCGTACTTGACTACCAGGTTTCACTCACGGAGCCGCACCATGGCGCCTACATCAACAAAGACAGCCACCACGGGCTCGATTCTGACCCCATCAATAACTCTGAAGGGTCACGGGGGAGTGATTTCATCTATATCATATTTTCCAGATGGCCAGCGAATGATCAGCGGATCTGTGGATAAGACCGCTCGGCAATGGGATCTGAAGGCAGGCAAGGAGAATGAGGAAGCGCGGGATGTTTGCAAGGAGGGGGTATGGGCAGTGGCGGTATCAAGGGATGGTCGATGGGTTGTTACTGGTGGTGAACGCGGGGAGCTGAAAGCCAGTGAGGTTGAGACGGGGATTGTGAAAACATTCAAAGGACATGCTGATCAGATCGGCTGCATTGATATCTCTGCGGACAACACGCGGCTGGCGAGTGGGTCATCGGATTATACAGCGCGGATATGGAATTTGGACACCGGCAAACTCGTGGCTGGTCCATTCAAGAGCGAAGATGAGGTGGGCGCAGTTCGATTCTCCAAAGACTCGAAGAAGCTTGCAGTCAAGTCATGGTGGGGCCGGTGCCTTGAAATCTGGGATGTCGAATCACAGAAATTGGATGTCAAGGTTGGGGAATATCGTCAATCAGGCCTAGGCACACGTTCGCCGGTGTTCTGGACAAAGAACAACAAAAACATCATAGCCGCATTCAGCTTCACCGATGATGACGACATCACAACCATCTACGAATTCGACGCATCGACACTCGAGACTAGCGGAACTCCCTTCAAAGGGCACACCAGGCGTGTCACCGACCTAGCACTTTCATTTGACCATGCTCTCCTCGCTAGCGCTTCCTGGGACGACACCATCAAGCTGTGGGCTTTCGAGTCCCGCCAGCTCCTCGCTTCCTTCGATGTTCAGAATATTTGGAGACTTGTCCTCCCACCCAACTCACGCCAAATAGCTTATGCTGTATACACTAAAGATGATCACAAGATCTGCATCTGCGATATTCCCTCCGATGTCCTTGCTCAGGCCCGTGTACGCATTCTCTACAAACATGTACTGCATCTGTGTGCTCACATTTCATTACAGAATATTGCACGCAAAAAGTCAAACTTCGACCATCTGCTACATGTGCGCATTTCATCTTCTCATGATACAACTCACCAATTGCTACCACCGCAGTCTCATGCAACGCGTCCTCCTGCTGGGCAACGCAAACCACCAATACACGCCATACCTATCGTCCAGAGACCTCCGTCTACAAGAGACTCGCAGCAACCCGCTTTCCTTCACCTCAATAAACTTCTTCGCTTCTCTTTTCGCATGGGTGCAGTGCGTCCTGGTCGGAAGGATCAATCTCGTGATCCCCTAGACGTATATTTTCTCTTCTTTCTTTTGCATCTCGCATTTCACTCAACACTCGCGCTGCAGTTCCCTGCTACATTACCCTTACATTCCAATCGCATTCATGGAGAGAGCCTGTCCTCGTCAGACAAGGGGAAGCAAAAGGCGCGTGAACCGAAACGAAAAGCCATAAAAGTTGTCGATGTCCCTCTCGGACAAGTTACATATGTATGCTATCTACAATTCCGTTGCGTTCATGAGTTCTGACTCTGTCATTCACTAGGGCGATGCTGTTGGTGTGGACGACGGGTACCGACCGTATGTTGTCTTCTTCTGCCTCAGCTGGTTCCAGAAGAAGGAGAGGAAGCCGGAACCACAGCCAGTGTATGATGACGAACTCGACGACGATGACGGCGACAAAAATGTTCTTATTCCAATCACTGTACCTCCTTCCAGGTATAATAAACCTATTCGTTCACAAAATTCGTTCACTGACGTAGTCTTTCAGGGCCCAGCACCAAGAGATTGAATTGACAACTGTGGCTAGTCAGTCACAGCCAGAAGCAGGACCACCCCGCCTTGCGGTAACCAATCACGCAGAGGCCCAGTCTTCGTAAATGATATCCGTTGAGCATCCATCTGTCGAGTCTCGCGTTTACGTGTAGGTTTATGACCGTTTTATGTAGAATGGTTTGTTTTAGAAGAATAACCACTATCGCATCCTGCATTGACGGGTAGGTGACAGTATCGATATTCAGGTGTTCAAGCTTCAGACGGGACGTTTGAAAAGAAAGCCTGAATCATCTACGCTTCTCATCAATAGACATGTACTCTCGTTCTCCACCCAGACCAGGTTATTCAGATAGACAAAAGAGGATGTATCGGTGATAAACCTACAGTCGAAGGCCGCGTGTCCACGGCTTCCAATTATCAGGACCTGGCCGAACGATATGCTTTGGAAGAAACAGAAAAAAATCGCCTTGGGCGCGCTGCATGGCGCCTCGCATCTTCTGGTGCGCGTTGTGTTTTAACTTTTACCAGTCGTGCAGATAAGGCCAAAACGAGGCTTGATACATGATAGATCGATCATGATCGCATAGAACTTCGAAGCGTTTCATTCATCTCAGAAAATGTGTTTAATACCGGCTATGGGTTTCTAACCTATTGCAAACAAAAAAGAGCTAAAGTGTAACACGAGTGGATAGCGAGGACAACATGATACGAGGATAAAATGAGATGGGCATGGTATCCAGAATGATGCGAGAGAATTATATGTTGGAATAGTGTTCGGCGATGAATAGCCAAGAGCGTGTGCGGAGGCAGATACATATCACTAAAGAAAAGGATTAGCCCCAAATATCGAGTAAGATTCATCCGCGAGGTTTGTACGAGTAATCATCGGCAAGAAAGTGAAGTAACGAGGCGTTCACCTCGGATGCGTGAGTTGTAGTGATATCGTGGCCACCGTCGCTGATAGTTACGAGGTCGGCTTGTGGTACGAGAATGCGCATCTTGGAAGCGTATTTATAGGGGACAGTTTTGTCCGACGTGGCCTTCATCGAAAAAGTCAGTATCACAGTGGCAGAATGATCGAGCGGACTCTTACATGAATGAGCAACACTTGGTTGCTAGAACGTGCAAGTGATTGGAATGCAAAGTGTAAGCCACGAATAGGGCCGTCGCGAAGGGAAGATGCCACGGCAGCGTTGTAGTGAGGGAGATGAGCAGTTTGGAGTCGGACAATCTAATAGAGAATAATACTCAGTGGCTGAAAAAAGGTGATCAGGAAAAAAATAAACTTCTTGTATCGGGTTGGTTTCACAAGGCTCTGAGGATTTAGAGGTATTCGCAAGGAGACGCATGTAATGCTATGTCCAAGTTAGACGGGAGAAAAGGGAGCAGTCCCTCAAGCTTACTTGGAAAGGTGGGAGGGCGGACACAGTTTGCACAAGGGGAGTTGACATGAATTTTGCGGTGCGAGAGATATCGCCCGACTATGTGAGATGAGTCAGACTTAAATTTTGCCTTCTTAGTTGCAAATTACCTCTATGATACCTGCTGAAGCAATGAGAGCGACTTTTCCATTTACTAGATGAGGGAAGTGGGCTGAGAAGGCAGCCGCCACGCCACCTCCCTGTTTGCAATCGAGATTAAGCGGTAGATCAACACGAGAAGACAAATTTACCATCGACAATCCGACAATGAAGGCATCGTCCCATTTAACGTGTTGCATGAGGAGCGCGAGTTGAGTGGTGTAAAGGGTGGTATCATAAGTTACTTGGGGGGCATCCGAGTAGCCGCGCCCATATAAATCTGAGACATCAGTGGGTTCGTACCGTAACACGCATTGAAAAACAACAACACACCATATAGAAGTACACGGTATCCTCGTGAGGCGAGTACAGGCGCTATGTCTTTCCAGACGATGGCCGGGATTGAAAGTCCATGTATCAAAACGACCTAGCAGTCTTGATAAGTATGTGATACTCACGCGCACGAAAATACGCACACGCCGTCCGTCCTCCGGTCCTATGAGCCAATATCGTACCTGGGTAAGATACTACGTCAGCACTTGAACACGAGTGCATATCAGCAAAGTACGTGCCCGTCCTAGAGGTAAGTTAGCGTATGCACCTCCACTATACAAGTCTTCTGGGTACACATCCCACGACGGCGATGTGCTCGGAAGGTGCGCTAGGGACGCATGGATAATAGGTACAGTAGGCGGTCGCGGGAAGCTGGCCAAAAGATAAACAGTAAGAAACAGCGGAGGAAGGACCAAGGCTAGACGATGAAATGGAATTGAGCCCATCGTCGCTGACGATGATGAAGATATGCACAAGATGGGGGTATCACTGGCAGTAATTTAGCACAAACCGCGTAAAAATCATGAAACGCACGAAAGACGTTACGTTCTCCAAAACAGGAGCTGGTTCCAACAGCACAGTGTCACATGACTACCTGAGCTTAGCAACTCCGACAGATCACGTGACGTGCACCGCGCGTTGGGTTGGCGTTGTTTGGCTTTTTGATTTCTTGCGACCCGACGACTCCTGCTCATCGTCACCCACGGCGACCACGGCTCGTACTGACAAGGCCTCTCACTATCGGTCGTGATGAGCAATGAATATCTGCCCCTGGCTTTTGATGACCTTGTTCATATCATGTCCCTCTCCCCGGCGCCACCACTCTCAGCACTAGATGACTCCCAACTGCCCCTCCGCCCCAAAACCACATCTCCTAGGCCACAAAATGACACCGACATACAAGAAGTACGAACGAATGTTACGGACATACATGATCTTGGTAGAGGGGAGAAAGAGCTGCCCGATTTAGTGCGTTATGTCCCGTTCAATATTATCACCGGACGTTAGACTTAACTTCCATATCTATACTAACAGCTGGCGAAGGAAACTGATGTCGCGCATCCTGACCCAGAGCAAGTCATTAGACAAGCTGAACTCATATCCTGCCTTATTGACCAACGCGATATGCTCGTGCGACAGGCAGAGGAGCAAAGATTGCGGTGGAACTCGGAGAAGGATGGTTGGGTACGGATGGCCGAAGCACTTATTGCACAGCAGGCCAAGCACAGGAATTCTTCTGACAAGGATGAAGTAAGTCATTTTTCGCAATGTTGGTTTAGCAAGACTGCATGGTCATCTCGATGAATCACTTTTCACGTTAATTATTCGGCCACGACACTGCTGGCGGTAAGCCAGTCTAATAGACATACGAACAAGTCATTACAGCTTTTTGTCATCCTCGTTGCTCTTTTTTCAGTAACTGACTTTGATTCAGGAGCTTGAGCGACAACATGCTATAACTGAAGCAGATAATCGAAGTCTCCGTCTACGAGTGAGCTCGTCCTTCCATCATGCACCCCTATCACTGATTCTCCACCAGCTTCAAGAAACTCAATCCCGTCTCTCCATCCTCGAAGGCGAACTATCCCGCCTCCGCCCCTTGCTTCTAATGCAACCTCTCGCATTAAATGGTCCTACCACATTGAATCAAATGCCAAAGACTCGTCCACACCGGCGGAGAAGGAAAGATCCACTAACTACGGAGGACGAGGACCCTGGTCCCGATCCTTCCGACGATGACCATCATGGAGACCTTGGAGATACACCTACAACCACGCCAAAGCAGAAATCTCGTGCAGCGGCAAGTTCCCATCCACATCCTTCCAAGCGCCAGCACTCTCAAAGACGTGCTTCGCGAGCTCTAACTGCGGATGCAAGAACAGAACACTTACTGCTAGCGGCAAAGAGAATTGGAAGACAACGTGCTGGTATAATGGCTGGCCTCACACAAACCCTGGATATGCGACGAGAAGAATCAACACTGACCGCCGTTGCGACCCCCAAGACACCAAAGCGCACGGCAGCTGTTCCCCCTGGGCCAGGGTACGTCTATCTTAATAGTCCTATGCGCCCAGGTGCCGTCCCCGTGCTCGTTCCGGCATATCCACACCACATGCTACAAACCCCAAACTCTTCTAAGACAGCGACTTCGGCGTCTTCCTCTACCCACCAACAGAAGAAGCAGCAAGGTGCGCGTAACCAGAATCCACCAACGCCTTTGGACTCTCTTTTGAGTGCAGCAAGATCAATGATGGATAATGAAGAAGATGAGGAAGAGACTGTCACTGGCACGAGGCGTTCACGTTCAAGCGACATACCTGACAGTCCTGTACCGAAACGCAGGAAAATCGTCGGTCGAGACAAGGTTAGTGCGCTTAGAGACCAAGCGAGGGATCAAGGTGCAGGACAGCCGAGTAGTAGCTCAGCTGGGTCCAATTCAACTGCTGTTGGCAGGGTTAGATCGGGGCTGGACGTGCTAGCTGACCAAGCTGCCGCATTCTCTTCGCAAGATCAGCAGAGTCATTTGGAACCTCACTCACTACCCAAGGGTAAAGGAAAGGAGACGGCTCCTATCATTCCTGATAAATCCCCCGACAATCAACTGAGGGAGAAATTCAAGTCAAAGAAGAAGCAATCCGTACCTGATGTTGCACCCCAGCCCCCTCGGTCCCGTCGCCCCTCACCTTTGCCCCGAGTAAATGGAGTTGACTGGGACTCTGGACCGCCAAATCTACGTCCAGTCCAATGGACTGGACCTATACAAGTTTCGCCCGGCGATCATAGTTCTGCCTGCGAGATCGCGACCGCCTCGACGCCCGCCCCCGCTCAGCCTATGACAATATCTCCTACCCCCCCTCCGCGAACCAAGTCAACTGATCAATTGATGCATGATCCCCCCAGCAGTGCGACTACACCACCGCCTATACCTCTCGCCGAGCCCGCTCCCGATTCCAGTGTGAATGCACACCCCAGTCAGTCCGCACTCATTGATCCATTCATTGTACCTCTTTCTCCTCAGCATGAAAGTTTCACAGCTACAGAAGCTGTAGCCTCATCATCTGCATTACACCAACGAGCGGTCACGACCCCGATCAGTAGTGGTTGGGGGGATGCCTCGTCAGATTTACAAGCACATCTGCGACACGAGACAGCTCCTGGAAACACCGACGCAGGAAGTGCTGATTCAATCATTGATAATCCTGGATCGAGTTCTAGTCCTGCGACTGGAACAGAATCCGTAGCGATCACGAAAAACAAGGAGGTCACCAGGGTTGTGGGCCAAGATGTCCCAAAGAGGCAGCGAAGTCCTTACGTCAAGTGGAGCAAGGAGGAGGATGATCTACTTGCTCAGGTCGGTGTTCTGTGATTATATAGTGGCCAGAATCTTGACACGTCTTGATAGGCTGTTGCCAAATACGGACAGAAGTGGGATTTGGTCCAGAAAGCGTTACCATCGCGAGGATATCACCAAGTTCGGCAACGATGGCTTCGCAAGCTAGGTACGCTTTAAAACATGTATTATCTGCTTTTAAAAGCTCACCCGATTTTAGGGGTCTTCGACAGCAAACCAGACTTGTCTGCCTTCCAAACTGGCGGTTTTCCATCCGGCTCACGTTTAGGAGAGACTCCAGGATCACCCGTTCCAGCTGAACCTCCTCCAAATCCGAAGCTGGGACTTGCTCCGTTGAGTAGTGAACTTGCTTTTTCATCGTTTTTATCCGGGAGAGGGGAGAGTCGACTATCGTAGCAAAGTCGTCGTCGCCGTCTTGGTAATTGCTGAGAGTATTGTATCTTACTGTTATTGACTAGTATCACCAATCGCTGGTCATAGTGTAATCGTTGTGAGGGTATTATGTAGCAGCTGCTTGATTTTTTTTTCGAATTGTAATGAAGTTAATGCGACACTTACCGAGGTTGGGGCCCTGGTCCTGCAAGTTGCGGCGCAGGTCGTGGCTATCTTATGCCTAGATAGGAAAGTTCGTCTTTGCTCATTTTGCTTGTTGTCCAGACTCCAAAACACCTTGTTCCGAGTCAGCACTGGTAGTCTTGTATTCGTGATCGCAGCCCGCTGCATCAAAGTTCGTATGTACAGTGTTCAGATGCCTACAGTATGTTACAATATAGCAAGGATGAAGCGGTGACGATTGAAAATGCCCCAGATTCTAAGGAAACCAATGTTCT
>QLOO01000753.1:0-52638 GCA_003313855.1 Suillus sp. MG131 | reverse complement strand
ATCAAGGAGGCAAGGGAAGAAGTGCAGACTGCGAGTTCTTTACACTTCTTTGTCATTTTCATGCTAATGAATTTTCGCGCGACAGGATCAGCAACTGATCAACTCCTACCGGTTGGAGACAAATGCGAAGTTGAAGCAAGTGGCCGAACTAGAGGACCCGATGCATGCGAAGGTGTTTAGTGTTACACGCTGTTCTCAGTGCAGTGGGCAGCTCGACCTGCCCAGTATCCATTTCATGTGCAATCACTCATATCACCAGCGGTACGTATATGATTCGAATCGATATATTCCTTTACTCGAAATCACACGTTCTCGTTTGGCTACCTCGTGATGTCAGCGCTAACATGCATTTGATACAGGTGCCTGCAGGACCATGAGACCGAATGCCCGCTTTGCGTACGCCAACATGGGGTAATCCAGGAGATCCGAAGGAATAATGAGAAGATGGCAGATCAACACGAGGTATTCCTCGCAGATGTGCAAGATAACGGATTTAAAGTGGTTGCGAGTGGATTTGGTAAGGGGGTGTTGAATATGACCCGATTGGACGATGTTGCTGTATAATGTGTATCGCACTGTGTCATACTGCTGCCACATGATCTGCATCTGTTAGGTCTACGGTACCCGATAGTAAGTCATCAATTTAATACCCTAGCTTAATGTCTATTCACATGCGATAAGGCATCTGCAGGTTGATTCGGTCCAATACTAATATTGATCGCTCGTCCTGAATTTATCATTCCTTCTTCAGAGCGTCGATAGACACTTCATGTCTCCTGACCATGACATCTGGACTTTGGATGTCATCCTAGTTGCCATCAATTAGTAGGTTTGGTTTGGCCGTTTCCACCCACGGCGTAATATGCAGATATATATTGTTCCTTCAACAACGGGACTTGAGGCCGGGGATGAGCGACTCGGTATGGATGATCACATGCACCCGCAGCATGGTCCTTCCGAGATTAAACTTCTGGGGAAGAATACCGCTGATACATCATCGAACCCCAGGTGAAACCATCTTCCGCAACCATGGTTCAAGCCTTGAATTGCCAATACTAAGCAGAAAATTCACAATCAGCGCGAATTTTAATAGGTAGCAACTCTAAAATGCGCGTGCACAAGTCTCCGTGGATGATGGACTGTGAACAGTCCGAGCAGCTCGATATGACTGATCGATGATCAGGATGTGAGTTCCCTTTATCCGATATGGGTAGTTTATACAATGGACTTACAGTGGACAGAACAACACGAGTCATTGTAGGCGCCGCCTCGAGTTATTATCACAGATCTAGAACTGGTATTTTTAGGAGGAGCGCACATTTCTCGGCGCTCGAAGCCAGAAGCCAGACAACATTTGCTAACATAGAAGTGGTTATTAAGATTCACGGGGCTGTTACCGAGGCCGATACCTCGCGCGATAGGGTAGTTTGGGCTAAAGTTTCAATTGGTAACTTCACATCCCTGGGCACGCCTCAGGAAGTCTGATGAACTCATCGTCTGTCTTTCTCCACTTGACGCGTTTAGAAATGAGCGTTTATGTAGTGGAAGGCCAGCATTCAGCGTGGATTTCATTCAATCTATACCAGTTGCAGTTGCCCTGGTGCGCCCTCTGCAATTTCTATTCCCCGGAGTTATTAGCCATCGGTGGATCTTCTTCGCGACGTGAGTGGTAACTGCTGTAGTTATTGTGTATAAGACGGCAGGCTGTTGTTACTAGGAAACTACGTCCGCCTGCGCTACTACTCCTATCGACATGCTGGCTCCAGTGAAGACACTTGCACGTCAAGTTTCTAAACTTTACCTTCGTCGACCCAGTACACCCAGTTCATCCAGTACACCCAGCTCACCCTCTACATCTGAAGTTGCTCGGGCTTCCGACGATGAGCAACCGTCCTCCCATACCTCTGAAGACGGGCAGAGCGGATGTTATACCAGCTCTGAGGAAGAGGGCTTGCAACTTGTTTCTTTAATTCAGATCGAATGCGCTCAGACATCAACGTGTGGTTCGTTCATTATAGATGCGAGCGTTGCCACTAGGAAAACCAATTTTCCGATTGCTTCGGGTGGACTTGGAGACGTCTACAAATGCATATTGAACAGGGACGCAACTCCGGAAGAAGTGTGCCATACATTGATATTCTCCTTGCTTATGCTCACTCGTGCTTAGGTCGCAGTCAAATCTCCACGGTTCCCAAGTCTCACTGACGCTGAAGTTGCCAAAATAAATCGTGTACGTTTGGGTAGCTTCTGGAACTGCTGCGTTTCTGAATTTCATTTCTGTGGAACGTAGAATCTTGACCGCGAAATCAAGATCTGGACCAGATTAAATCATCAGTATGTATTATGCCTGTATGGCACCGTGACGGGTTTTGGTCCGTTTCGAGCATTGGTTTCCCCCTGGATGCCGAACGGGACATTGAACTCCTACCTTGCTCGTCCAAATAAAACTCTCACGGCCATAGGCAAGCTTCACATTGTAAGTTTCTCTTTCAACGCCGATTACGGGAGCTTACTATGTCTCAAAGCTTAAGCAGATTACCGAGGGGCTGAAATATCGTGAGTAACGGATTGGCTTGAAAACACTAGCTTAACTGAATAATGTGGACAGTCCACGACAATAACGTGATTCACGGCGATCTGACCAGTGTACGTTTTCCTACACTATACATTCCGTGACCCGCTGATTGTGATTACAGAACAACATCCTAGTTGATGCCGATGGATCCCCACGCCTTGCAGACTTTGGTGTTTCGAATATCATGGTAGAATCCAACCCGGCGTTCTCCTACCAAACTGGTGCAGTTCGTTGGGCGGCTCCAGAGCTCATCGTCCTCCAAGAAGGTCAAACTGTGCCACGCGCCACCAAATCCAGTGATGTATATGCTCTCGGGTGTATCATGCTTCAGGTCAGTGTCTTATTTACGTTTATTTATGACGCTGACACGGTATCCGCAGGTGCTATACGACAACCCACCCTACTGGTGGATCAAGACTGCCCTGCAAGTCATGGCATTAAAGTTCAAATACAAAGAGCCCATTAATAACACCATGCAGATTCAAGCGTATTACCTGGATTTCATGCGGCGGTGCTGGTCGGTTGAGTGTGAGAAACGTCCATCAGTGAGGGAGGTACTGAACTTTCTCGAAAAAGCTATCTCTACCAGGGCATCACCCTAGATCTACGTAATGTCACCCTTTGGAACTGGTTCATTTACATCTCTTAATTCCAGCTGCCTCACTGGCATAGTATAGTGTCCAAGTATAATATAGGCTCGCATATCCACTGGCTCGGTAGTTGTGACTCATGGCAATGTTATTCAAGTTGTACTAGCATAGCATCACACAACTCATACATATTATTGTAGAATCGAAATACATTCAGCTTATTGTGGCTTTGACAGTAAAATGGAATACCTCTATATGCACGTGCCAGCAAGGTGTATGCGCTTTAGCTATCTGACAGGCAGTGCATGATATCGAGCACCTTCCTTGTCAAAGAACCTAGGTTCTGCCGCGCCGTTGGCCCACGCAAACCTGCATACGAATGTGTCACAAAAATCATAATAAAAGTACAATGTAGTATTAAGCACTAATTTGTGTAGCAATATCCTCCAACCGAGTCAAAACTGAGTCATAATCGGTGTACATTACATGACGACGTTTATCGTGACCCAAAAAGTTTCACGATATCGTCCATCGTTGGGCGATCGGCTGATATCTTATTCAAGCACGGTGAGAACTGTTGATACATCCCATGACTCTGTATGCCCCGGAAAGGCCCACGCCCCTTCTGCATCGCACCCATAACAGCTAAAACACTTGTTATCCACGCGTAGGGCTGATTTCCCGAGAAGATCTGAAACTATTGTAAGAAGGCTGTTTTGTGTATCAACAATTTGACAGACCTGCAGCACTACGCAGCCATACGAATAAACATCCCAAGCTTTGGTTGGCTTCTCGTCTTTAGTGTCTTCTTCGTCTTCGTCCTCACCTCCGGCTTGGAGAGCCTCAGGGGGCATCCAACGTACGTTTCCAGGATGACAAGAGTTGAACGTCGCGTTTCCTGCCTCGGCAAGGATCATTGATAGACCAAAATCTGCGAGACGGAGGCAACCGGAGCTGTCAACCAGAACGTTGGTCTGTTATTGAATACATTCAGTCACACACTACATGAAGATTGGGATAAGACCTACCGCTGTCAAGTCACCATGCACCACATCCTTGCTGTGCACTAATGGATAGTTTTTAGTAGATGGTGCGTTTGTCAAAAACGGAACGCACGGTAACTAATACCAGCGGTTACCTGACATATCTGAAATCATGGCTAAGTATAACCTAGTGCAGCGGCCGTTTAGCACTTACAAGCTCTTGTTTTCGAACGTCGGGCATTCCGGAAAACTCGCGCTTCAGGTAATCGTCCAGCGATCCTTCTTCCATCCAGGGGGACACTAGTGCCGGGAGTGGCCCGAATTCTTCAGCGACAGTCACACCCTCAAGAGGGAGAATGTGGTCGTGTTCCAACTGTATCCAAACATAGGCCTCGCGACGAACTCTCTGAGGAGTAAATATATCAGCGAATGGAACTGCATAACAATCTACGTCCTAACCTTGCCTATTGCTTTTAGTATTTTGGCATCTGTTAATGAAAGGACCCTGATGGATTTTACAGCGACCTTGATTATGATAAATGGTGAGTCTTCTACCCATGTCTAAACTCACAAGACGCCGGGCTCCAGATCGTGTGACCATTGAACATTTCCAGATGTCACCGAGCCCTCCTCTGCAGTCAGGGAATTTTCCGTCTCTTACAATGCTTGTCGCAGGAATAGGAGTTGGTTCAATTTTGAATCGAATTGCTAGCTCCTGCCAAAAATATTGGTATATCATCATTATAGAAGAAAAATTGACTTACGGGGGGGAAATCACCCATTACGAAGTAAAGCTAGATCTCAGAGTTCAAAATGACAGGTGCCAGACAACTGATGGGATGCAGGAGACGAAATCTTTATATACTGCTGGCACTGCTGAAGAGACAGATTATCGATGCCGTAAACATAAAAGTACCGCGACCATGAGGCATTATGCGTTACGACCTGAGCGTCTTGATAGCAAGTGTGATAGAAAAGCGTGATGCGGCGGCTGTGTCATTCAATGGCTCATACACCAATGATTGGTTGACTCCAAGGGTTTTCCATCAGACTCGGAGGAAGAAATCGTGCGATACACACGTTTAGTCATATGCATCCACATGAATCCAGATACATGCATGATTAACGCTCGAGTATTCCATCACCAGTTGCTCATCTTTGTCGTAACTTCTCCATCGGAAACGATCGAAGTGTGTTTTACTTCCAAACGTGACATGCAAGTAAGCGTGTGACGCTTGCTCAATTTTCTAGTTATCTGCCGGAGACAGACTCGAACCGGGCCAAGGGCTGTATCGCCGCGTGCGATGACTGAGGACACTGTCCTCCGATGTCGGAGATGAGAACGCTTTGAGGTGGAGACGGTAAGACCGAGGAAACGAGCAACCCTAATTCTTGTGTGTCCCCATGCTACAGGCACTTACCTACGACCTGCATGGGATCAAGCTTCTTGAGTACAGCAAGTCATATGACCTCTATGTGGACTAGATCATGACACCTATCTTGTTGTTAAAGGGTTGCGCTAGTGATTGCGTAAGTCAGATTGTAAAGCTCTCACCTAGACATTAGCAGATATGATCAACTGCATCTCCAGATTTTCCCAGACCACTCGAGACGACATGATGAGTTGTTATTTGTGTCTTGCGTGGCCGACTGTCGGACACACCTAGAACAACAGAACTGGGGTATCACACATCACATTTCAGTTATTAAACACGCACCTTGGATGAAGTAAAACCACATTCACTGATCGTGATCCGCGACAAGCGTGCACATGACTCGGGAAACCATGTAGACCTGATGTCAGGTGCTCTAAGAATTCGAACTCCGGATAAAGCTAGACGATTGCAATCCTTGAAACGAACGCTCGCGCTGAATTTTCCTCCGTATAAGATGTCTCATTCGAGGCTGAAGGGGTCCCTAGTGCAACAAAGAGATACGACCGGATAAACATGAAGTTCCTAGGATTGTGTTCACACGTGAGCCCACTCAGATCTGATGGAAAGCACTTGGAGAAACGGTATGTCTCTATCTCGTGGCAACTCAGTACACAGGATCCTTTTTCTTGCCAGTTACGGACATGCCTCACCTTTGAGAACGTCCAGAACGCTGAAGAATTCCGTTTTATAGTAGGCGCTGCCAACCAGTGCAGCGTCAGTGAAAAGTCTGATGGAAGACCTATATTTGTCCACGAAGATCTCATCCATCGTAGGGCAGACCATTTGGACTATTGCGATATGAAAGCATGCGGCATCACTGGATACAGCGACTGCGGGAGAAATCCTGTATACCCGTTTTTCCAATGTCGACGTAATAATCAGGAAATAGAGACATGTGCCGCGTGTGCAGCTGCTCACTGGCAACTTTTGAAATTTCAAGTCGTGAACACGAACTTCATGACGGCCACGGCAGCTGCCGAGAGCACTGCTATCATGGACACTGCCACAATGCTCATGACTTCTGGACTTCCGAAGTTGATTCAAGCGTTGAACCATACATCTCCAGTTTTTGAGTTTACCACTAGAGTTTTATCCAAACTGGCGTGGAGTTCACATTAATCATGGTCTAGCAATTCACCGCCCCACCACGCTGCGTCTGTCGAGCGTCTGTATTTTCCATTATATACCTGCAGACCAACCGCTTTAACAACCACATCGCACGGCTGCCTTTCGCCACCTTCAACGCTGCGGGCTTGTAATGGGCAATTGTTTTTCTCAAAAATCTGTGGTAAGTTCATGCTTTTGCATTCTATGTGAATAACGTCACTGATTACCCTCGGGCCTTGGCAGAAGAGAAATGGCAGTCCCCAGCCTCTTCACCGAGTGGATTTCAAAATTGAGCCATTCAATATTCCTGTAACAGAAGTCGAAAAACTCGAGTCGTATCCCAGTGGTACAGGAGGGCTCGGTGATGTCTGGATGTGTTCTTGGTCTCGACAATCACAGGCTGGAACGCTCAAGGTAATCGTGCAATCAATCAAAAATTCGTAATATCGACTGTTTTTTAGATTGCGGTCAAATCAGTTAGAGTTCCTCAAGCAAACGATACAGAACTAGTGAATAGGACAAGCAAGGTGGGAGCCAGAATGAACTGAAAGCCGTTGTGTTCATCCATTTCAACTCACAGAGGATTCGTCGCGAGGCTTATATTTGGATCACCCTAAAGCATGAAAATATTCTCACATTTAATGGTGTTATTGATGGCTTTGGGCCACTCCCTGCGCTAGTTTCTCCGTGGATGGAAAACGGATCGCTCGATAGCTATCTGAAACAGAGACGTGTTCTTTCTAAGGCCGACAAATTGAGAATGGTACGCACCATGACTCGCAATAACGGACGAGTTCTGACATGTCTTCAGTTGAGACAGATAGCGGCCGGTCTCAAGTATTGTAATCTATGATTTTTTGCTGTCTCGACCAGAGGTGCTCACCGACTTTGTTAGTACACGATAAAGGAGTGGTCCATGGCGATTTAACATGTGTACGTATTTGAAAGTCGTAATCATAATGTCTCAGTACGACAACTCGATTTACAGACCAATGTTTTAATTAGCGCCGACGGGCGCCTCCATCTTGCAGACTTCGGTCTCTCAATGATTCTTTCAGAATCACAAAACTCTACCTTCAATTCGTGCCACCAAGGAAATGTGCGGTGGATGGCGCCTGAGATGCTTGCTTTACCTGAGCAAGGGGGAGTGGTGATGCCAACCAAAGCCGCCGATGTTTACTCATATGGTTGCATCATGCTTCAGGTGTGTTATCTCCCATTCGATTCCATACCAGCTACTGTGCTGACCATCTGCAGCTGTTTAGTGGACATGTACCTTACCTCTGGCTGACGCAAGCCTATCACATTATTGCGGCAAGAGTCGCAGGAACAGAACCTTTCCGTCAATTTACTGGCGTCGAAGGTGTTCACAAAGAGTATTCGTTGAAATGTATATCTGTCAATTTCAGAGATCGACCTGTGGCCTCTGCGATTGTAAAGTTCTTAGGAGCAGAGTAACAGTAGATACGAACAGAAACTAGTCCGGGATACTGTGTTCTCGAAACGACACTTGTGGGCTTCCCAATTTACTACTGCCTTGTTTCCATATACTATAAGATTACAAGCAGTCTGCTGGTACATTAGTATGGCTCCTACATAAATACGAATCCAGCTAATGTATCATTCAACACCGAGAATTGAGAATACACACGGAGCAACATGATATACAACCGGTGATACCATGAAGACAAAAAATATCACTTCAAAAGTGAGACCTTATACAGACAAAGTCTCATTCGACAGTGCTTCTTGAAGGTAAATTATTACCTCTTCTACTGACGGACGAACCTCGCTGTCTGTTGACCAGCACCGCCGCATGAAATCCAGGTGATTAGGCTGGATCTCTATGGACGAGTTAATAGGCTCTGTGTGTTTGAACCTCGCAGAGATAATGTGTATGGGGGACTTCAGCCACCAATAAGGCTGTTTTCCATATAGGACCTGCACGCAGGTAATGTTAGTGTCACTAGCAAGCCAACGAGAGATTACGGACCTGAAGCATGATACCGCCGAGAGCGTATATGTCGGTAGGTTTCGTTGCGCATTGTACGGGTTGATCCTCCGGGGACTCAATGAGCTCTGGGGCGATCCAACGTACTGCACCGGTGTGGTAGGAAAAGGCAGGATTGGATTGGACCATGATATTGGAGATACCGAAATCTGCAAGACGAGGGGATCCATCGGCAGCAACCAGAATATTCTTCTACAATCACAGTAAGATTCTGCTCGCACGGCACATGTGAACTTACGTTGGAGAGATCGCCGTGTATCACGTCGTGGTCGTGGACTGCAGAAAACATGGTTATATCGCGGTCGCTTCCATAGTCAATCCATCACTCACGATACTGGAGCCCTTCGGTGATTTGTTTAAGCTAATCAAACATAGCGTAGTAAGTTCCCATACTCGGCTTCGTGAATATAACTCACCAGCCGAAGCTTATCCACCATCGAGAGGGTCTCATGTGCATGATTAAGGTATGAGTCCAAACTCCCGTTCGGCATCCAGGGGGAAACCAATGCGCGAAATAAGCCGAACCCTTCTACAGTACCATACAAGGGCAATACATATTTATGCTTCAACTTAGTCCATATACGGATCTCGCGGTCAAGGTTCTGCATCTCAAAGTTCAGATATGCAGCCGTCAGACTAGACTATAATATACCTTGTTGATTTTGACAGATTCAAGGTCACTCAGATTTGCGAATCGTGGGGATTTGACCGCAACCTGAAGTCACAATCAGGACGTGCGGGAAAAGCAAGTCTATGAAATACCTCATCCAAACTTGTGCCGCAGTTCCGTATACATTTGTAAACATCTCCAAGGCCACCCGAGGCGGTTGGGTAGCTTGTTTCCCTCTGAATATCATTTGGATTGATACAGAAAGCACTGCTGTTGTTCGATGTTTACAAAACTCTGCCGTGAGGCAAAGAAACGACATACGAGTCTTCTGCATCAGAAGTAGAAAGGCGTCCATTGGAAATATGATCGTCAGAAGTTCTATTAGGAGTGTCGACAACCTGGGTCTGGCTTGCAGGAATACCATCGGCAGAAGGTTGAACAGGAGATGCTTGGCCACCTGGTGCACGGCCAACCTATTAGAGTGATATGGATGAATGGCTCCACGGACAATGTTAATCAACGTACAAAAGCAAGAAACTGTTGGAAGAGGGTGGACATGTCGATCATTGCGGGAAATAGTCTAGCACTGATGAGCTACAATCTTATATACAAACAACATGAGTGCGACAACATATCCCACCGATGATTACGGTGCAAAGAGACTGCGTAGGGTCAAACTGAGGACACCACGACTGGTATTAATCGAAGTAACATTAACGCCACCCATTCACTACAAACGCCCATGCCGGCAGTAGGCGCCAAGCAGAAACCTCCTTATGGTGTACGACGGACAATGAGATACCTTGAAGCGTGTTGTCAGGGATGTGGAGAGCACTAAAAAGAGCAATGATTGCATGAGGCAACGTTTACTCTCAGCGGTTTTATTAGCAAAACACAATTCTCGTGGTGAAGAGATGTAGCTTCAGTTGGTGATACCATGACAGTTCAAATTTTGCCAGGTTACTAAACGCTGTCAACACAAATTAGTCGTTCAGTGATAGTCAATCCCGAGGGCTTCAGCCAAATCAAAGAAAATGACGGCTTGTACATCATGCATAATGAGTCTTCTTAGTCTTGACTGGGAAAAGCAATTGATGACTGACTGTACTGAACTGACCTGTCCCATTTCGCCTGTACTAATAGTTTTGAAACCATTTGTCTGTTCGTAAATGAATAAGGCCTGCATAAGGCCTGCAGGGCGTCTTTGACGCTCGCACAGGATCTGAAAGAAACGTGCCCATGTATGACAAGTTCTAAGATGAAAACACGCCTCAACCGCTTATGCTGTCATTTAACCACTCACCAACAAAAATGGCAACTGAGCCATATTAAAATCGCTCTTTGATGGTGAGGTTTTCATGCAATATGACTCGTGCCCCAAGATACGGAACAAGCTAGGAATAAAAGATGGCTTGGCTTGAGTAAACTTCCTTAACCGCATCACAGCCTGTACGATAGTCTTCATATCGTGACAGGCAATGCCAAGGTTTGTAGTTCTGAATCTTGTTCAGTTCGATCATCCAGTGTTGATTCTGCCACTGAACTCATGAACAGGTCAGTCTTCCACCTTGGTCGACCCTGAATACGTTCATTCGTGGGTACATTCAAATCATCAATGTTTGCAGCTATCCTTCGCGCTTGAATAATGGCAAGACCCGCATCTCATGACTCGTGAGTATCGTGTAGAATACGGATTTTCAGCCCATGAGTGACAAGGTGGTCCCAAATACATCATAAACTCCGAAGACTTCGCAAGCGGACCTAAGTTGAACGTTTGCAGCATGTAAACCAATATTAATTTGTACAGACCTTCATCATAATTACCGCTCCAGGGACACTTTCGGAGTCGTTGTCCAACACTAGTTGCCAAAAGTTGAAACCACGCAGCGAATGGAGGTGATCAGGTAGTGCACAAGGTTCACTGTGGTAAGGGGTGGCTGAAGAGATGTTTACCTGCCTTCCTCTCCGTGGTCCAGGAACACCTATTTTCCGTTGGGCAACTAGTGAAAGAGTATCAAAATCAGTAAAAAATACACCTGGTCATGCTCACCAGCGCTCACGCGTTGAGCACAAATTCCGCGTGGACACAATTATACCAGTCGAAACTCGAAAGTCTGCAGGGACAGTACTCGGCGACTCGCTTCAGTCAAGCGTTTTCCTGTGGTGAGCTATTATGCTTATATAATGTTACATATATAGACATAAGTAGATCAACGTAAATTAAATAAATATTGAATCAGCTGTCTGATTGTTTAACGACTAGCGCAGCGACATGGTCTGATCCTAGAAAGCTCACAACATCAATGGCAGAGGGGCGACGCCCAGCATCACTCCAGCACTTCTGTATGAATTCCCAAAAAGCATCTGCATCGTGCGGACTCGATGGTCTCGTGGGCTTCTTACCCTTCAGTATCAGGACAGTGACCTGATGATCGCTTCGCACTTCTGCATAGGGTGGTCGACCTGTCAGAACCTACATGACCTTAGTCGAAAACCAACACAACTAATATGGAGCGTCTCGAACCTGAAGTATGATGCATCCTAAGGAATAAATATCGCTGGCTGACTTTGGAGGAGCCAATGACTCTTCGTTCTCGGGCACCTCGAAGAACTCTGGTGCAGCCCATCGCACGTTGCTTCTGATGTATGAAGTCCCTGAGAGCTCAGAACACATCGTGAGGATTCCATGGTCTGCGACGTGGGCATTGCGGTCCGAATCTATCAGAATGTTGTTCTGCAGTTCCAGATCAGAGCTAGAAGGCGGGTATTAGACAACTGGTACATACGGCAGTAAGGTCACCGTGAACAACGCCATTTGAGTGGACTGCAATGTCATTACTCAGTGTTTGTACAAACTATTGAAGACTCCACGTACGGTAGCTGGTGGCTGTAGCGACTTGCTGCAACTAATGCTCCGATGAATACCGTGACGTTTGAGCGTGTCTGAGAAAGAACTCACAATCCGAATCTTTTGTTCGATGGTCAATTCTGTGAAATAGTGCTCAAGATATGTGGTGAGCGAGCCATTGTGAATCCAGGGGGAAACCATTGCTGGAAGTGGCCCAAATTCATAAGTGAAACCGAGCAGAGGCAAAAGATTTTCGTGATGCAGTTGTTTCCGTGCATGGAAATCGTCCAAGAATCTCTGCGAAGACAACATGATGGTTTGAACAAGCGTATCGCAAGCAAAGGAAGTCGAGAACGTACTTGAGTAAGTCTGGCCCTGGAATCGTCGCCTGGGACATCGATTCTTATGGATTTGACTGCTACCTGTTACGGATTCGGATTACTGGATAGCGTATACGGTACGTGTAGCATGCTTGCCTCCACTGGCAGGCCTTGACGGTTGGATGCAATGTAGGTGCATTTCCACACATCTCCGAAACTACCGTGCGCTATTGGATGAGGCGACTCCTTGGATACGGATCCCGTAAGGTCAAGTAGGCTGCATTGAAAGTCACATGAGCAAGCGTATTGTTACAGGGTACTTTCATGGACTTGCTGGTTGTCGGGGTCTATCTCATTAGCACCAGTGGTAGCTAACATAGACGCGTGGTTTCTCCAGCACCACAACTTCCTCCCAACCTTCTCTAACCAAGACCTGCAATGAGCTAAGAAAGGGATGAGGGCCATTTATGTTAGCAAACGCATGCATCTTGCTCTTTTCAATAACGAGGCAGGCTGAGGTAGGGTAGTACTTGATACTAGTACTTCCGGATGCACGCTGAAACAATAAGTTCATACCTCGCTTTCCCAAATATGAATGATTCATCACCTATTCATAATCAACAATATGGCAGGAAACTGAATCAGAAGTCGCGTTAGCCGCGCTGTCCCTCCATTCTCTTCCATTGATCCGCGATACAGAGCCAATCACCGGCTGACTTTGCTCAATGCCAGCGGATCCCGCACCCGATCAGCGCAGATTATCACGTTCGATTCCGCACTAGACCAGCGTTTGCAGTCCTTACAGCAGCACCGCAACAATAGTCACTTCGTTACCGCTTGAATCATTTCTGGGCGTTTCACCCGTCGTGCGTTGGTCGTGCGCAATAAATGTTTCGACTTGTCTGGTTTGTAATGTTGTAGCTTGAATAGAGCATTGCAAATCTTAATTTCCGTTCGGATGTTCGTTGTAACCGTAGAATTTCACTCGTTCCCCGTTGACCGCCGCGCTCCGCCACGTCATAATGGTGACTACCACGTGGGCTCTCGAGCAATGCTCTGCAACCTGTGGAGTTTTGTCTCGAGACATACATGTTTGGAAAACAGGAGGAGCCTGCGTCATCCCATGTCATTTCATTCATTCGCAGGAGACGGATTGAACGCCCGTACCGCCATAGTTCTGGACATGACTAATACAGCAAGGCAGGGGTTGGCGATTGCAAGCCTTGGAGTGTGACGATCGAATGATGGATCCCCCACTGAGTGAGGTTCTTTTAAATCTAGTGCATGGATCCTCATATAATGCGCACGGAATCCAAACAGTCGATTGCCAAAATTGTCTATACAAAAACATGGGTTAAGTCATAGCACCTCTAAATTGATACATCGACTCTCGGACATCAGCAATAGGAGGTCGTTGTGATAGCTCGACCCAACATTGCTCGATGAAGTTCCAGTGACAATCTTCAATGGCAGGGACACCTGGACGCTTAGGCTTCACACCCCTGATGATGGCCACAACCACCTGGTGATCGCTGCGAATGTTATAGTATGGCTGTTGGCCCGACAAAATCTGAAACAGATGAGAACAAGAACGCTGCACATATACATACGCCGTTGACGCACCTGGTATGCGATGCACCCAAAAGAGTAAATGTCGCTTTCCAGTTTCGGTGAGCTTGGCCCATCCTCGGTCTCCGGAACTTCGAAAAGCTCAGGAGCAGCCCATCGCACGTTACTTCTGATGTAAGAAGTCCCGTTAAGGTCAGAACATGTAGTCAAGAGCCCATAGTCTGCTACAATAGCTCTTTCGTTGCTATCGATGAGTACATTGCTCTAAGAGGGTGTGAGAAGGGTCACGTATCTGCATATTGTACTGGTACTTACACCTGTGAGATCTGCATGAGCCACTTTTTGAGAGTGGACTATGCACCATATATCAGCTTATCTTAATGTAAGACAAAAATGATATGGCATACGATATTGAAGACCAGCAGCTACATCAGCAAGCTATTACGATGCTTATAAGTTGTAGTGCGTTTATATCATCGAGGAAGACTCACCAAGTCAAATTTACGGGCTGCAGAGAGAGTATTATAGTTTCTATCGAGGTATGTGCTCAACGATCCGTTGGGCATCCATGGAGATACGATAGCTGGTACTGGGCCAAATCCGTAGGTAATTCCGTACAGGGGAAGAATATTATCATGCCGAAGTGGTTTCCACTTGTGGAAATCGTCCATCAACCTCTGCAAATTTTTGTATCATTATATTAGGTGGTTTACAACATATCGGCCCACCTTGTAAACGATATCCTTGAAACCGTCAGTCTGGATGTCTATCCTCACACATTTAACGGCCACCTGGAAACTTATCGTTAGGCGTCAAAATTTACTATGAAGTTTATACCAACCTCCATATTACTATCTTTTCCTGAGACTCTGCATTTCCATACGTCACCGAAGCTGCCCTGGGCAATAGCATAAGCCAATTCCTTAACGACCTTCGTGGAAAGGTCGACCAGGCGTCTAGATTAGTTGAAAAAAGTTGACACATGAGTCTGCCTTGTTCGAGCTCTTCAAGAGACTACGTGCACTCACCCATTATCATTGACGTCTACATCCAGGTCCGTCGAGCCCGACACATCTGTTTCCGATTGGGCTTTCCACCATTTCTTACTGGGCAAAACACTCGAGATCCAGGTGAAAAGGAAAACCATTGTCGCACTGGCAGAGTGATGAACTCAGACCGTTTTAGGCTGGTTGGAGTGACTACAAAAATGAGAATACTGAGTAGGCTTTGCAAGACCCCAGCCTTTATATTGGAATGTCGACACCCGAGGCCACTGGATGTATACAACTTCGTTTTTGGGAGGCCCCAGTGAAACTTCGGGCGCCAGAACCATGGTTCTTTCCACGATTTAAATTACAGCATGCCGCGCGTGACCGTAAAACCAACGGTGAGTTGGCAAAATGTAATCTGGCCTATCGATTTAGAAGTTACAAAGCTGCAAAACAGAACTCGAATCGAGCCTCCAGTGCGCAACTCTGGAACTAGGTAGATTCTGTATACTGGAACTTCACTATTTATTGCTCAAAGTTCTTTTGTTTCAGGTCCGCGCAGCACGGCTATGCATAATCACACACTGGAGCTCTTGCACTGCTATGCTTCCAACTATGGCCCCGACCAATTGAGGATCTAAGCAAATGTAATACTCAGTGCGTCAGGCGCTAGTGCACCGACTGTTCGCACAATAACGTGAAATACATAAAATTTCAGTGCCGATCACGATATGCAGCCTATCTGAGTGCATGGAAGCTCTCGTTCCTCGGGAGCGTTGAACGTTGAACAGGTAAATTCCTGATTATCATACGATACAGGAAGCGATACACATACTTGAAGCATGATTTACAAACGAGTCAACGTTACATCGCCTTGACTCGGGGCTGAGTGTCGTTACTCCTGCAGATGAAGTATTTCCTCGAGAGCCGCGCACTGCCTTTGACTACCGAGCTGGTTATAAAAGACGAAGTCGTCTAAAATTCATAATATGAATGAGCATGTTGATATATAAGCCAAGAAACTATGTCGATTCCCTAGGCTACCACAGAATTCGAGTTCACTGTATCGTGAATGAGTAACTGACAGTTCAGATGAAGTAAAAATGGCATACAGCACCGAAATTCAAAGCCACATGCAAGGAAAGCTGGTACGTAATTGTCCTATCCTCCTGTGATTCTGAACTTGGAGCTTCAAGTTCGGGTCCTGACCCAGAATCGTCTGTCCGTAGCGATATCTTTACATCCGTTGGTCACATCCTCATTCGAGACATGATGCATGACTCTAGTACTGAAGGGTAGCTTTGAGACGGGAGGGGTTGTGTCGGGTCCAAGGTTGGAACAAGACGCCACATGAAATCGTCCTGAGCCAAAATTGCGAGAACATATCACCATATCGTAGTGCGCATCCGGATGTCGCGCTGCCTGGTATGTGAGGTTTCGATCGATTCTCGATTCACGGCTATTGGGTTCTATATGTCGTCAGTCCATATCCTATGTCCACTGGCGACGATGCGCGTACGAAGTATGTGGAGTGATCGATTGATCCGTCTCACCACTCGTAAAGCACTGAGGCTGCTGCAAGGCGGTTAGTGATTCAGACCATAGCCATTCAGTCGATATTGAATGGACCCATTGGATCCTTGATAAACGTCAGAATACTAAATTAAAGTAGCTAAGGCCGCTAGTGTAGTGCACTGGTCGGCGGAAATTTATGTTGTTTCACAGAATCAAAGTATTGAGTAAGAGCTGCAATTACAAGTTATGAGCAAGCTTTGAACCAATGGACCATAACCAACTTAAATGGTCTTGAGCACAACTCGAGCAGATCTTGAAGCTTGAAGCATCCAACACGTGAGTGTATTGAAAGCACCATCGTGTGACTCATCTGGAATACTTTGTTTGAAGTCACGCTGACCGAGAATCGGAGAATGTTCATGGAATTACTGAAAGTCTGCATGCATCAGATCTATAGGTAGTTGCAGACTGGCGGCCATGAATATTTCTCTAGACGTAGCCAGCGTAGACTACGATGTTTCTCACGCTTGCAGTGCATGTTACTACCCAAAGCGCGTACGGAATGAAGCATGCCACAGGAATGACCTTGGCTTCCATTACCGACTAGAGTTTTGAGGGAGGCCTTGGTTCACTACAGGCAGAGTACGGTGTAGCAAATCTAATCGGTGTAGGTACGACAGCACTGGCAGATGTCAGATGTCCTACCGCAAAGTGCTGTGATGCAGACCCTGCTAAAATGGAGACCTTCCTGCGTAACCCTATTTCAATTCCACGATGGAAACTACTAGTGGATGCTCGAGTGAGTTACGGTGCATGCATTGTATTCGATGGCGCTAGTAGAGACTGCAGCTGTGAAAAACAAGGGTGAGAACGTTATACACACAGCGCAGTTCTCAGGAGTGGGAGAAAACAGGGTCCTGGGAGATAGAATAGAATCTAACACCACAAAGCGTATCACAATTCTTACCTGATCCAGTACTACTGCCGAAGGCAGACTGCCAGATTCATCGCCTGCATGGTGTTCAGAATCCTGATGAGGAGCAGCTTGACTTGGCTAGATGGAAGTTCATTGAGAGGTACGAAAAGCTATATTGGTAACACGTACACCTGCGACTAAGTTCGTCATACTCGACCCAGATCCTCCCGGAGCAGCACCAGTCCCTGTACCACTCTGAGTCAACCCCGTAAGTCCCTCCTCTCTTGGGACAATATCTATAAGGAAGTCAAATTGGTCTGACTTTGCAAGCGCCTTCGCGATATCGGCACGGGACAGTGTTCGACGTTTATTTGAGTCGGCTATGATAAACGCACGAGCAGTTATTTCAGAGATGAAGACTTTGTTGGGCGAGCAGTGCGAAAATTTATGTGACGAAGCAGGGAAGAGAATGGAAACATTAAGCTTCTATGGTTGAAAAGAGACCACTGGACGCACTTTCACATGCTTTGCAAAATAAGATAGGCGCGTCTGCTGCGATCATCTGTAAACTTAGTTAGGGAGAACTCGGCATTGTTATATGACAGAGCGACATACCTTCACGTCTGGATCGCTCTTCATGACCTTCTTAATGCGAGCGAGAGGGAGTGGAGGATGCCTGTAGTCTGGTGTCTCTTGCTCTGCTGCATCCACTTGCCGCTGCCAAAATGAACGAAGGAAATCATTGAGAGGCTCCCCGGACTGCACATATGGGGTGGTGGGCGACATTAAAGAGTAGGTGGGAAGATCTATCATCGATTCGGTATTGGTAACCTTAACCCTAGACTAAGGGCAAGATGCATAATTTATAATTGGGCTAACTCACTTGAGCGCTCGCACCCAAATCCCATCCAGCTTCATTTCTGAAGTTCCTTCTCACTTTGCCACATTATCACATTATCACATTGGACTCGCCAAATTTGCCATGCGGATGCGTAACGCGGAAAGATTTTAGCTTGTGTGACCACGCGGCACTGAACTCAGTCAAGCTTGGCCGATGTGAGGTTTGCCATTTCGCAGCCTCAATGTGTGCACCGTGACACTGGTACACATATGCATAAAGATATCGTTGCAATGCTCCCTCGTCGGTCTCAATCCCAAGGAAAATGTTTTAGAAGTTCATGTGAATAGGTCCGTCGAATATCCATCTCGATTGCCACTAATTCGTGTGCCATGAATAATCATCTTAGTTGGGTTGACTTGGAGAAGTCATATAATATGGAAGAAACGGCTGTCTTCTATGATGGTCTGCCCAGGGGAAGGAAGAGAAGTTGCAAATTCGTATCGAAGCTAGCGAGCTGCGGTGGGGAATACACTGCCTTGGTGACGGGTTAGGGCTTGTTGCTTGCAGCACCACTTCTGGTTCTGGACCCTCGATTCCATGGACAAATACGCATATAGCCGCTAATCACAGATAACCGCTCGACTACGTCCCCCAAACTCCTATCACTGGCAGTCTGTCGATGACTTGATGGTTTACCGTTGTGTTAAATATGGACCAACTTGCAGCGTGGTGACAATAACCCTAGCGCTCTTCAATTAGTCAGGCTTTCACCAGCCTGGATGTGCATCCAGGAAGCAGCACCATTTATGCACACCAACCTTTCTTAGTATTTCTACGCATTACCCCATGCGCACTCATGCAGTATGGCCTCTTCATTCTTCATCAGTATGATTTCGCGGTGTTGGTCCATTCTATGCTTTTTGTCTTCAAAAAGATTGGCCGGCTCAGATCCGACTATTGGTGGTAAAGACCCGAAGGCGGACCATAATAATGCTCCGAACGATGCTGTCAGTGAACCATCTCGTGATTATTGTCAAAACCCCCAGCTTCTAGTGCACACGTCTGTTAGTGATTTTTATGATCATGATTCTTCCATTGTAATTCTTCTGATGCATTTTCATGACCGATTTATAACATTGATCCATACTACAGCAGACTATTGAAACTGTGGCCGTACCCGAAAGTCAAGAATCGGTTGATGATGTTTTACGCACTGGATCCTCTGGCGTTTCGAGTTTACTTTCTGGAATGCCAACGCAGCTTTGCACCACAAATTCACACCCTAAGCCACGCAAGCTCCAACTCTTCTCCAAGATGTTTCAGACAATCCAATCTCGGGCAACGTCACTTGGAGCATCCTCAATTAATTCTCCACAGTCAATTCCAAGCTCGAATTTAAATGAACCAACGAATCAGTGAGACCTCAGCCAAACATTACGGCATTAAGACTTAGTAACTTGGTTCAGAATGGATACCCTGCCAGATTTAACTGGCCAACTAAATCGCACGAGCTCTTATGCCACTTCTTTCGGTGGCCTGAGTGACATCTGGCGATGTATATGGAACAGGAATGGTAGTAGTGTCGTAGTAAGTGTGTCCCATTTTGGGGCATATTTGAGTCTGATGAAGACACAGGTGGCTGTGAAGTCGATCAGGAGTCAAGCACTAGATGAAAAGGATGCGAAGAAAAAAAGTAGGGTGCGTCAGCATGTTTCGTATATATGATTCAGTGTTGCTTATTGGTTGCTATAGAGGCTTTGTCGTGAACTCAAAGTTTGGTCGAGACTTAGACACGATAACGTCGTCCCGCTGTATGGCACTGTATCAGGCTTCGGCCAATTCATTGCCCTGGTTTGCCCCTGGTATGACAACGGATCGCTTTCAGGTTATCTGGAATCCCATAGTAAAACTCTGACCACAATCAATCGTTTCCAACTGGTATGTCTTGCATGACCTGTCTGAAAGTGTACCCATACCTTTGCAGCTCAGTGATGTGTCTGCTGGTCTTCAATACCGTAGGTGTCTTGCTCCGTTTTGCAGCATAGTTTGTAATGGTTCTCTTGCCTCAGTTCACTCGTGCTCTGTTGTTCACGGCGATCTTACTGGGGTGAGAGGATGGTCTCCTGAATTCATCACTGACAATGATCATGTCTGCAGTCCAATGTCCTCATCTCATCCGATGGGAGGGCCCATTTATCCGACTTTGGTCTCTCCGTTATAGCTGTGGAGTTTGTGGGCATGTCTTATTTCACGTCTGCCTTGAATGGCACTGTTCGGTGGATAGCGCCCGAACTTCTTGCAATTCCCGAAGAAGAAGGCGCAATCACGATCCCGACACCAAACAGCGACATATACTCGTTTGGGTGTATTTTGTTCCAGGTTTGCCCAAAATTACGGCCCTTTAACACTGAGTCTCACCCTTGCGCCAGGTATTGACGGGAAAACCACCCTACTACGAGTTCAAGCGAGATGCACAAGTTGTGGTTGCAATTTCTCTGGGAACGCAGCCGTCGCGTCCCGAGTTTCCCGTCATCGCTGATCGCCATTGGAGTTTTATTCTGGATTGCTGGTCCGCTAAGGACTGCAGACCAAACTCTCAGCAGGTAGATGAATACATCAAAGGCCAGCTCTACCTCTTACAGCACGACACATCATCTTCCGACTAATCTCTTGAAGTTGGCTTACCATCATGCCTATCTGTACGGACACTTATTTCCGTGCCACAAAACCGTTGCTCATCATTTGGACCAAGTTCTGTATCTGTATTCTAGTAAGCGCTATCCAATAATAACGCAACCCTTGATTTGGTATAAATGGGCTACTCACATCGGTCATCTGTGCCAGGCTATCGTCATCTGATGCAATGAGGCCAACGCCTTCTCTGCGTGTCATTAGAGCATCCAAATCTGTCATGAAGAAGCCAGTGTTGCAACGCCTTGCGTATCTGTCATGGATCGTTTCGATAGCGATCATCCACTATCTAAGACTCTGCTCACAAGCGCTGTCGTTTGTCTTACCCAAATTATTCCAGTGCTGATCACCTCATTGCCAGAGCGTCAGCAGTAGCTTGAGATCTCGTCCGGGATGGTAATTACAGTGAGCGCTCCTTGCAACTGAATCTTATCCTTTGAGTTTCTCCGGCACCGGTATCTCAGGTTGAAATTTACAGGCCAATATGCTAACCATAGTGATCCATCATGCATCAGATCTAGGGCGCGTCTTCCTCCATAAAAGATGGTAAATGACTTGTGTTGTATTGCGCTGATTCTCCCTGCTCTGTCGCTGCTTCCTGATGTTAGAACAGAAGGTCGAGTCACCAGTTAGCCCAGCTCGTGGGTGGTCCACAACTTTATTTTGGGAAGCACTTCGCCGTATGCTGCCCTCCACGCTTCATGTGAACGGCCGTTCGTCTGAGCCTGGTCCAAACGCCCTAGTATGTATTTCTACTTCCTCTATCAGCAGCAGCCTGTCGAACCCTTCACTGCAGGATCAACCTCAGATAGACATCTTACATCACCTGGCGGCGTCAGAGCCAGTCACAAGCCATGAAGCTGATAAACCAATGTTGGTGGCTTAGCGATTCTAGCATTTCACTCTTAATCATAGGGAATCAGATACCTTCACCCAATAGACGGCCTTCCTGATCTCAGTGGACAGATCAAGGACAAGGGTGCCTTCCCCGACGGTATTGGCGGATTCGCCGATGTGTGGAAATGCATCTGGGTTCAGAAGAATATGAGAGTTCGTGTGAATTGTGCCCGTCAGTCTCACACTTACTGACCGTCCTCTAGGTTGCCGTGAAAGCAATCAGGATTCAGGGCGATGTCAAAGATAGAGAGAAGAAGAGCAAGGTAAGCTGTCGGCATCCTCTGTTATCCCACGATGTCACTCTATTTTAGCGTCTGTGCCGGGAGGCAAAAACATGGGCTACCCTAAAAGATGAACACATCTTGCCGCTCCTTGGACTTACATGGGGCTTTGGTCCTCTTCCGGCCCTGGTTTGTTCATGGGTTGAGAACGGGCCACTGAATTCTTACCTGGAATTGAAACACAAAGATCTCTCTTTGGAGTTGAGATTTCACATTGTAAGTACCTTTTCGATCCTCTGATTCACCAAACACGGCAAACTTACGTATATATGCTTCAAGCTCCAAGGAGTGGTATCAGCAGTTTCATATCGTAAGTGCCTTCCAACAAGCGCATGGCATATTTTGATGTATGGACTTCCAGTTCATTCGAAAGGCGTCGTACATGGCGACATCACAGGAGTATGCTCATGAACCATAATATTCATTTGGGATCTGACATTTTCATTTGCAGTCGAACATACTGATTGACAGACGAGGAGAGCCGCTTTTGTCTGATTTCGGCCTCTCCTTCTTAGATGTGGAGCTCACTGGAAACTCATACTTTACGTCCTGCAAGCCAGGGAATGTGCGATGGGCTGCGCCAGAGTTGTTGATTCCCCTGCAAGACGGATCTTCGTGCCGTGCGTGTGTAAAGAGCGATATTTACTCTGTGGGCTGCGTGATGCTGCAGGCAAGTCAACCAGCCATGTTGTTGTACAGAACTCCTAATATGATGCTATCTCCTCAACAGGTGCTTTCTGGTCGCGTACCCTACGATAACTTGGCCAATGATTTCGTAGTCATCAGTGAGAAGTTCAAGGGCAGGGAACCTCCACGGCATCCGGAATGTGCCATCGTTGACCGCCATTTGGAATTCATGAGACACTGCTGGCGTAAGAAGCAGGAGCGATATGTAACAGTCAAGGATATAGCCGAATTCATCAAAAGGGAGCTGGATGAAGCACGGAAGCTCAGGAGGCTATAAGTAGTTCAATGCCTAGTACATACAAGTATTCCTTACGATTCGTTGTACCAATATTTGTGCTAGGTTGGTTTTACCAGCCGACCCCGCGGCGATACTAAACAGGCATGTGAACCAGTGCGCCTTCCTAAACAGCAATTTTCAAACCCAAGAACCCAGATATCGCAGCATGTCATGGATAGAGGTAAAACGAAGCTTGTAACGCCCCTACAGGAGAATCCACAGATGCTCGCCAAATAGTCACGGTGAATTATGTGAAATTTGAAACTCGCTATACCAAGTTCACACTAACTACTGGAAGAAGCGCCTCTGGGCCTGGCAACTATAAGTACGTGTAACGTACACTCACACTTTTCCCGAACCTTGCTCCCGAAGTGCCTTTACTGTAATGTCTGACCATCCTTCACTCCGGTCATGGGTTGGAGCCGTTATTGTGGGATTTTTCCGACAACTGCCTCTCTCGGCGGGTCTGTGGCAAAATCAGGCAAGTTTCACTTTTCTTCTATGCTCAGGCTCGACCAGCACATCCTTGGTTGTTCGTGTAGCTTTTCCATAATATACTGACACGCATTGCATTCGAATTAGGCATATTCAGCCGACCGTGACAGTCAAACAAGAAGGTTCATTCCTTTCTACTCACTTCAACAGTAGTCTTACACCGTTCTGTTCAGTGGTATCCTTACGGGACAAATAGAAGGAAAGGGATCCTATCCTACAGCATACGGAGGATATTGTGATGTATGGAAGTGCAGCTGGAGGCAGGATTCTGGGGCCATTGAGGTATTTATATCTCATTAGCATTTTAGAGTAAATTCACTGATATTCCGCAGGTGGCCGTTAAATCTATCAGGATACATGGAAATGATTTGGACAGGGATGGGAAGAGCAAGGCGAGTCTTTCGGAATTGAACTTCCTGCTTGTGTACTCAACGTGGAATACAGAGACTGAGTGCAGCAATTGAAGGATGGCTGGAGTTGCATCACGAAAACGTTCTACCTGTTTTCGGGATGACACTTGGCTTTGGCCCGTTACCATCCTTGGTGTGCCCGTGGATGGAAAATGGCACTCTGACACGTTACCTGGAGCATAACCACCATCAAATCACTGCCTCAACCCGAAAGGCAATGGTGAGCGGCCATCACACTTGTCACAATTGCTAACCCATTTTACGGGATTATATAGCTCTTGGAAGTCATTTCCGCAGTTCTTTATCGTACGTATTGACTTCCCCTATATTCTCGTGCCAATTTAAGCTTTGATGACAGTACATGAACATGGCGTCATCCACGGGAGTCTTTCTGGGGTACGGATCACTCGATTCCATTGGGTGACACTAACACCTAGACTCAGTCAAATATCTTCATCAACGATCTCGGACGAGCATGTGTGGCTGATTTCGGGATGGCAGCTCTACTATTGGAGTTTTCTAGCGAGTCTTATTTCTCTTCTTCCATTGGAGGGGCGGTGAGATGGATCGGACCAGAGCTTTTCCAAGTGCCCGACAAATCAAGCGACTATGTAGGCTTTCCTAGTACCCAAGGTGACGTATATTCTTTTGGATGTATCATGCTTCAAGTGCGTATCTTTGCGCCTCAGTGAATACGTCCTCAGCCTCGCCCTAGGTCCTTTCTGGCAAAATCCCTTATCATTACTTCCAGCGTGACACACAGGTTTTCTTTGCGATATCTACAGGCGTCAAGCCATTGCACCCAGACAGCTCTTGCGTCAGCGATGCTCAATGGAGCGTTATCCAGCAATGCTGGTTGGCTCCCCAACAGCGCCCCACTGTGAAAAACCTCCACTCTCGCGTTATTGAACTAGAGTTCTGACCATGCTCACTTGTTACGATATTACGAACCTTGACCCCTGAGTACTATAGTCCCGGAGATTGACGAGGCTATATTTCCGTACTGTAGTACTACTAGTAGGTACCCACCACCATGCTCGGGTTCCTGGAGTCTGCGTGTTATTTTCTATATTCACTTGTAGTGCTTCATGTCCGCTGTATGTCCCAATGGTGAGTGTGCACAGGTTATGTTATCATACTGTTATCACAGTTCAAGAGACGCTGATCCTCAGCGTCACATCAGCACGTTTCTCAAGCCTGCATCAGATATGCAAGCGTCAAGGACATGATGGGTACGCATGTCGAAGCCCATTTGACCTGGAAATTACGTCTCGATCTGACTTGGTAGCGACCTGTGGCCCATCTAGGGAACTTGATAGAATACCGGTGTGTCATAGAACACATGCGGGATTTGGGCATTGATGTGTTCGTGAATCTTAAATCTTGCTCAGATAAACGATAGCAGGGGCTTGGGCACAAATAAGCCATGCGGCGTTTCTGAATAGGTCTAAGTCGCTGTCTGCAGTCGGCAAAGTCGATATTGGACTCAGATTGACTGGTGGGCTCAATATCCAATATCCACGGTTGTCCCTGCACCTTGACATTCATCCCATGATGATCCGCACTGCCCCCACAAATGGTCAGTACTTCTCTTGTACTGGCACGAGCCTGAGGGAAATATGTCATGGCAAGAGGTTTATACAAAGTAGAGTTACCTATCTAAGGTACGGGAGTCAATCAATATATTCTCTCCAGCCTCGTGCCTATCCTTACTTCAAACACGAAACCCTGAAATAAAGTTGAAGGTATCCGTCACTTTATACATAGGACACTAATGCGCTGGAGATCCCGAACGCCCCATGCCGCACTATTGAATGCATCATTCATTGCAAAAATATCTGATTCTGATCTTGTGACGTGGCAATCTCAAATACAGACCTGTGAGCAAGATAGGGTAATAAGAAAGGGCCGCATCCCAGCTATCTAAACGCCTACCACTGGGTGTAAAGGTTAGGGTGAGCACCGATGCTCGCATATTCTTGCAGTCCGCGGAACTAAATAACGCATGGCAAAAGTTGTGCAGGACATCGCTTCGCGTGATACAAATTGATCAGCGAGTTTCCAAGTCTATTCGAATATGGCTACCAATTCGTCGGGGAGGCCGGAGGACGTGGCTTCAGTGCTCGACAGACGGGGGTTAGGGTGCCACTGCAGAAGATGCATATCATCATCGGCGGACCATCTGAGCGAACACACCCTGAGATTCGTGAAGGCAGTTGATGAACAATGAAGACAGCGGAAATACGACACACATAGAGAAGTCTTTATAGAAACGGCGTTAATATTTTCCCCCTGCAACAAACGCCGCGGGCTAAAAATGTCACAATCACAGGAAGGTGTGCAGTGCAAAGCTGATAGGAGAAGGCGCAATGAATGCAGCTTTCAAGTCAATGCCAGCAATTGGATATGAAGTCTGATAGAGAAAAGCCGACTTCTTGAACAGCAACGGAGTGAATAGAGCAGAGGATACGCACAATTTCTATGTACAGCCCATCGTTCGACGGTGCTTATATTTCCATCTTGACAACAACTTCTTCCGGTGATTGCGCCTCTCCTGCCATTTTTTGACGGCGTATGCTATTTTTCATGCATTGCCACACTTCTGCTGCGGCCTCCCGTGCCACCTCTCTAGCCCTTACAAGCTCAGCCTGGTCAAAAGATGACCCAGGGCGAGCGCTGTAAGTGGACCAGACATCTTCACATGGTGGAGCACTTCCTTTTATCGGCCCTGGCAGAGCAAATCCAAACAGGAAAGCAAAACATCCACCCCCCTCAAGCACAGCATCATCGGCCATGTCAACCTCCACTGAAATCACGCTCCCCTTCTTCACTCTACCAACAGCAACTGCGCAAACCACACCACGCATTGTAATTGAACCGGCGTTGATCAGAGCAAGCGTGCATGCATTTATTTCGGCTGCAAGGAGGGCGTAACCGGGGGTTGGGTTCGTTAGGGCTTGAACGACAACCTGAATGAGAGTGCGAGGATGGTGTGCGAGAAGACACGAGCGTTCTACGATCTCTCGTATCGCCATTCCACGAGATTTCTCTGCGGTTCCTGGCACTGATGAGAGCGGACGGACATGCACTTCAACGGTTGCACGAGCAGGGTGCTCCGCGGTTAGACGGGCTGTAATGGGACCGCTGACTGAAGCAAGGGCTGAACAAGAAGGGCGGAAGGAGAATCTAGCTGATCCGTCGACGCCATCGAGGCCTTCTTCGCATGAGATGCTGATCGATTCGAGAGCTGTGGATGACATGGATGTACTATCAGATGGCTTTTTGGTTAGGGTTGGTTGACCATGTTTTCGCAGGCAAGGGAAACCTAAAAATGGGGTTAGGGTTCCTGATCAAGCTGAATTTGAATTTCTCACATGAGCGCTTCTAGTCAGTGCCAAAACTCCTTTGCTCAGATATTTTACATGGCCTACTAGATCACAGCATGGAGGGAGTGAAACATATGGTTTGTCATTCCGACAGTCACTTTGATCACTATATTAAAAGACTGCATGATTCGGAATGGAGGCTGAGATCGTATTCAAGGTCTATCTGCGCTAGTAACGGTTTTCGCGCGAGGAAACACATTCAGCCTTGATCGCGTGAAATGCGACTAGACTGCAAACTTTCTGTGATGCTAGGGACTGCAGACATTTGAAATACTTCAATTTGGGCATCTGGACAAACGTTTGAATCGGTTGGGAGCTGGCGAGAACGCATTGGCTCACTGGGTAACCATAGTATAGGCAAACAAGTCGGACCGTCGTCCGACGGCCATCGATAGCATTCCAACCATTGATAAGAAAGAAACCGAATTATGTGCGATATGTACGAGTAAGTCCCAGTGAGATAAGTAAGCCGTACTTTCGTCAAGATGTCCCAAATCCAAAAATCTTGTCTACCGTGCCGCCGCAGATCCTACAAAGACATCAATAAGCCTGTCCTCTGACATTACTCGTTGCCTCTGGAGCAGATAAGCAACCACTATATCTTCCCGCAAAGGCTCTGCATCGTATTCCAGTAGAAATGCAGGCTTTCCATTTGACAGTGTGGTATGAAATGAACATGATGCTATTGGCCTGTCCAGGTCATATTGTGCGTAAACCTGTAGGGATGAAGGAAGTGGTGAGGAAAGGCACGTTTGTGAAGAAGAGAACTCGCCTTTTGACGATGGCTCGAGATCATCTTCCACACGTATGGCCCGTAATCAGTACCCATGACAAAAGCAGTTCTACAGTAGCCAGCTCATGAATTTTCCAAAGGTCGCCCTGCAGGCAAAGCACGGCTTACGTTCCGTCTGCGAGCTTAGTTTTTCGGAGCCACTTTTGCGCGTTGATCGGTGCACCACCATTTCGTTCCGGAAATGAAACGGTATCTGGGAGAAATTCTCGCTGGTGGAAAATGGCAATAATTCGACCGGGGGTACGACGGTCGCTGACTATGGTCTGTTTTCCATCGTTGGTGATCGCGTATAGTGGGATGCCAGGGCGCGCGTAAATTGTGGCGTTCTTTATATTAGTGCTGGTCATGAAGTAGGATGTAGGCGGAGCAGGGTTGACGAGCGTCACTGCAGAGTCCATAGCAAGATGGATCGATGGCTTAGACGTGTCAATGGCGTCAGTGAAACCTGACCGAACACGAGAAGCGATAAATGTCACTAGTGTTTATATCTCAATTGAGTACTAGTACGTACCTCTCACCAGTTCACCATCACCACGAGAACATCTGGGCACGTATCAACCATCATCCGGCAAGACGCCTGTGAGTCGGGCTCTAACATCCATAACAATAATCGGACGCCTATCATTCGGTGTAGACGATTCCACAAATTTCCTCCAAGGGACTTTGAGCGGAATCAGCGGTTCTGATTTGGAACGACTATATCTTCGAATTCCTTCATCTATTGTAAAGAGCTGTCTAGGGGAGACTAATAGGTTCTGAATAATTCGGAGGAGACCTGGCGCTGGTGGCTATCCTGATGTTCGCGGCAGTTCGCCGCTATTTGGTGAATACGGAAGAGGAGCCGCGGTCCTTAGAATCGCATACGAAGATAAATGAGCGTGGTATCATAATGTATGCAGTCGAATTGATGGATCTGTCAAGTTGCTTGGGAACTGGAGGCTGGTAGAGCGTCGCGGTATGAGTTGTAACTGTGTGTAACTTCTGAAGGCAGACTCAAATCGGAAGACCGCAAGTTCACAGCTTATCTTGGACCAACTTTAGACTTCCATTGTATCATATGTCGACCGCTCGTGCTCTATCTATGTGCACAGCCCGACATCTTGTTCTCTTCAGATCAAGATGTCGAACTCACCCTAGCTTGGCAGGTTGGACCAACTTTCGAGGATTAGCAACCTCCACAGAAGGAGTAGGTCGTTATGAATCTGCTAGACCAAACATCATTCTCACAGTCTTCTGTTTCAGACCCTTAGAAAAACAGGTCTTTATGACTTTCATATCAACAATGACGCGAAGATGGTACCATTTGCCGGGTATCAGATGCCTCTTGCCTACGGGAACGTTGGCCAAGGTGCGGCCACAGTCGGCTTTGAGAAGCATCGCATTAATGATTTGTTTCTAGGTGCCAGTCACGCCCATGTCCGCACCGACGCCGGTCTATTCGATGTTGGACACATGGTACAATCCAAGTGGGTCGTATTTTGGTTTCATCATTACCACACTGCAAACTGAAACAAATTTGAGTTTCCGAGGACGCACTGCTACAGCATTTTTAGAATGGTTGACGCCCTCATCACTGACGTCCCTCGCGCCGTACACCTCTACCTTATCTGTTCTCCTGAATGAAAAAGGCGGTATCATTGACGACACCGTCATCACGAAGCACTCAGAAGACGCCTATTACGTGGTGACGAATGCTGGAAGACGGGACAGGGATCTCACGTGGTTCAAGGAGAAGCTTGCAGAGTGGAATGCCAGCGAGAGGGCACAAAGTGGAAAGGTGGAACACGAGGTCTTGGAGGATTGGGGACTTGTCGCATTGCAAGGTCAGTATGACCTAGCTTGTTCCTCTAACTTCTGACCGTGTTTCAGGTCCTGCGGCTGCGCAATATCTGCAGAACTTGACCTCCTTCAATTTACGTGATCTAACATTTGGCAAGTCTGCATTTGTGCCCATCAAGGGTTTCAACCTGCACGTTGCTCGGGGAGGCTACACCGGTGAAGACGGGTTTGAGGTGGACACACATTGACTGTCTTTTAGGTTTACTTTCTCACAAAATTCTAGATCTCGATACCACCATCTCAAACGGAAGATGTCACCAAATTGCTTTGCAATGCACCAGTGCAACTGGCAGGTCTGGGTGCTCGAGACTCCCTACGTCTAGAAGCTGGCATGTGTTTATATGGTAATGACTTAGACGAGGATACTACTCCTATCGAGGCTGGTTTGACTTGGGTCATCGGTGAGATCCCTTCGCGTGAGAAGATAGAGTAAAATTGACTGCATGTTCAGGCAAGGAACGTAAAGAGACTGGTGATTTCATTGGAGCGGAAGGGGTACGTAAACATCTAAAGGATGGCCCTCCGAGACGTCGAGTAGGGTTCATAGTGGATGGTGCACCTGCGCGACGTGAGAGCAGTTGCTACCTTTTTTTCCTAAATTTGATGCTAATAACTACTATACAGAGGGTGCCCACATATATTCATCGCCTCAAAAAGAATTGATTGGCGTGATCACATCAGGCATTCCTTCCCCCACGCTTGGGAAAAACATTGCGATGGGCTATGTGAAGTCTGGCTTCCACAAGAAAGGCACCGAGGTTGACATCGATGTCCGAAACAAATTGAGGAAGGCTATCGTTTCCCCGATGCCATTCATAAAACCAAACTATTGGAGGGGATGAACAGGGGTGGACCTGCGCTTTCGCCTGCTCAACTTAGGTGATCGACTATAATGTTATTTACACTAAGTATATGGATCAAGTTTTGGCATGTATCTCTTCAAGTCTGCCCGTGCGTTCCCGTATATACTCCCAAAGAATAGTACACCCTTTCAGCTGCGGGCCAGTTCACGTTACCCCAAGAACATCAATACCTTTCCAAACCAAGTGCTCCGCATCTCAGGCCCTGACGTGGATCCACGTCCAGGGAATCATGGCGTATTAACGTAATGTCCCAATACCGTTCGATTTTGCTCGAACTTGCCCCCTCCGACTTTGATGTTCTTCTCAGATATTCTTAGGCGTTGTTCAAGAATCAAGAAGGACACGATGACGTCGTCGCGAATGAGCTCCGCTTCTCCCTGCATGATCACCGCAAAATTATGGGTTCGCGTTCCTTGTTGGAGGTGCGCAACAGGGTTAGACATGTCACCCTTTCGATACAACTGACAGAACGTAGTTCGCGAGAGTAAACGTCAGAAAATGGCACAAAGACAATGTATCGCATGCTGACTTACAGCAAGTCGGTAGTCAGCGTCCGACTTCCAAACGTAAGTTCCATGTGCAGTCTCGATGGAGTGGACATGACTGTAATATTGGTACACGTCAGTCACTGGATTGCGCTCACCTACGCCAGTTCACGTACTGTCCATTCTCAAGCTTGCTTTTCTGCAGCCATTTACTGAGGTTTATCGAAGAGCCGTTATTTCTGCTGGGGAACGTGATGGTGTCTGGCAGGATATCCCTCCTGTCGATCCGAGCCAGCAATTGATTGCCACGAACATCAAAGATGTCAGTCCGCTTGTCCGACTTCGTGTCGGTGACCACCGAGTACAATGGAGAAGCTGGTTGGTTATTGAATATTTTCGTGTTTTTCATATCCTCTCGGCTGAAATTGTATGATTTGGGTGGGGTAGGATTTATCCGCGTTGTTGTCTGCATGATGCGAGATGAGCGATGGTAGGGTGTAGGAATACATACCTTCAACGCGACAATTTATAGAATACAGCAAGTCTTTGAGGCTGTGCAAGTAAAACACTCGAACGTCATATATTAGGCGGGCACGTACAGCCTTGTTATTGATACAGCTTAAGATGTTCCTGAGCATGATGCAATGGCCGATGAGCAACCACGCCTCAAGATCTCGTGTGCACAGGTGGGAAGATCGAGAAGTATCGCCGTGACCGTGCTTGGCATCCCCGAAGAGAAACATATACAACGCATTACAATGTTTTCTAGAAACGGATCTTGCACCGGTTGTGCAAAAATACGGTAACAGAAGTTGGGAAGCCTTGAAACATGTAGCTCAGAGCTGTTAGCTATAGCTTTTGCTGCTTGCGCCACCAGATGCCAGTGGTCTGCGTCGTGCGTATGTGGTACACAGCTCGCGCACCTGATGTGTGAGTTTCTGCGACTCTTGCCATCGGATTGTCTCGGGTACGGGTGCATCCGTGATGTGCAGCACAGCTCACGCCTGCCGCACTTCCTCAGGTTATCACTCACTGGTATGAATTTCTAGACTGTTAGGCCTGCGGCGGTTCTAGATCCGGTAAGTATACGCTAGGCCTCCTGAGGCCTCCCGGGTACACCGCAATTACAGGGCTGGACCATATTTCCCTCGGTAATACACAATGTGCGAAATAGAGATATCCGGGGACAGACAAGCGCAGCAACAGTGCAATAGCCACCGCGAGCCGCCAGTCATACATGCTTATATCTAGCTAATTGAGTCACTACCTGCGGTAGGGTTAGGGTTAACCAATCGATTTGATCCCAATCGGCAATTGCTATCTAATCATCGAATGCAATGTCTACGAGCACAGAACAGGAAGATGCGCTTGTAACGTCCACTGATCCTCTGCATGTGAGTCGCATCTGTTAAATGTTGGCTTGATCTGCGACACTGATCATGAATCCCATCACCAATGATCAGCCTGCAAATCTTATATCAGAGCTCTGTGCATCCTTCTACAGATTGGGATGGGTGACCGGCACTGGTGGAGGTATTTGTATTCGTACTAAGTTCGTTTCTTGTCGACTGCATCCCACGCGCGCTTATCGGTTTCCGGTAGCGATAAAGTGTACATCGCCCCCTCGGGCGTACAGAAAGAGCGCATCGAGCCTTCGCATATATTCGTCCTGCCATATCCCCAGGCAGAGCCATCTCCGCACACCGATAGGATTTTCCTTCGTCGCCCCAAGTTGAACTTGAAAGAGTCTGCTTGCACCCCGCTTTTTTGGAATGCTTTTACGATTCGTAACGCTGGCTCGTGTATACACACTCATTCTCAGAACGCGGTGATGGCAACACTGCTCTGGGAGAAAGAGAAGATGTTTAGAATTTCTCACCAAGTGAGTTGGGCTAGCATGCTGTGAGCTGTGCATACTGATCCTGTTTTTTTGCAGGAGGTATTGAGCTTTAGCTTTTTATCCTTCCTTCATTGATCTTCGGAAAGATGATCAAGGGCGTCCGAATCGGCGGAAATGGCCAGACCCTTTCATACCTTGACACCCTCGAGGTTCCGATCATCGACAACACCCCTAACGAAGAAGACCTAAAGGACAGCATGAAAGAGGCCATGGAGAAGTATCCAAGTGCCGCTGGTATTCTCGTTTTGCGGCATGGTATCTATGTGTGGGGTATGTCATCGGCCGATCATCTCGGTTTCTACGTGTTAATTTTCTCCATCAGGCGACGATTGGCAGAAAGCAAAAACCCAAACAGAGGTCAGTCGCAACACATTTTAGATTATGGCCAAAAGTTTAATGATATCAGTGTCTCGATTACTTGTTAGAAATAGGAGTCAAAATGAAGTTAGCTGGTCTGCCGACAGTGCTCAATGAATGAGCGCTGGGCGCTCGACCCGTGCTATATCTTGCGTACATGTGCGGAAACGAACGTTTCAATTCTCACCTCACCACTGATGCCATCACAGACCTAAACCGCGGGACTGCGGAATATGAGTGTAACACGTCCCCTCACTATATCGGTTATGCTAGCGTAGCCATGATGCGTTTCAATTACTCACTTTGTTACACCCGTTTGATTGAATTTAAGTTTGGGTACGGGATACAGACACATAACCTTTGGTAAATGCCGTTTCATTCTCTTTGGGTTGGATGCTGCCGTTTAGCGACCTCTTGACTCAGGTTGCATCACACGCACGAAAAGCATGGCCCGCTTGCACAGATCCTTGCATTCCCTGGAATTATAGTGCCGTGAAGAATTCTCCCACTCTCCCACTCAGGGTGGCTGCTGACGACGTACACAAAATTTTACGTAAACATGGATGCGATCATGCCTCTAATCACGCATGCATCCTTTTGGTGCATGGAAGACTGAATCGGCGACGCGAGGTAAGGCTATACACGAGTCACCCACTCGTGGGGAGCAATTCAAGATTACGCCCGTGAAATTGAGAGCATTTGTAAAAGGTGTTCGAGGAGGAGACCAAGAAAAGTCACGTTCAAGAGGCAAAGGAGAGTCTCATGCTGGATTGTCAAGAGGAGGTAATACAGGAAAATATATTCAGTAGAATAGTAATACAATCACATCGTCAGGTTTGTAGGGGTACAGAAAGGACCAGATTGCAGAGATATTGCCGCAAGTCGCTCATTTGCTCCTCACGAAGGTTTGTGACATGCCGTCCGCGCAGCACAGCAGTCATGGCTGCCAATACCCAAAGGCCGCAATCATAACTGTTGGTCTGGCATGGCTCGATCTTATCTAACTAGGTCAGCAAATGACGTTGCCAAGCGTGAACCATATAACTTACGTTTAACTCCCGAGTTTGCCAGCCCTTGAGATCAATTTCAACGCCGCTGTGTTGTTGACGTGCTATCGTGAGGTACCGTTCAATTAATTTCATGATGTCCTGCAAACGAATAGTTTGGTCATTTTATTATCACTCAATATTAAAAAGAAAAAAAAGAACGCACCTTAATTTCGCTTCCCCAAGTATCAGCAAGACTGTCAAACAGATGGAGTTCTTGTGTTTTGACGTAGATTATACAGAGCACCCAATGGCCGACTGCGGATGGCCGATGGATTGGGAGAAGCCACACATTTTTCTCCCAGTAGCGAGTCCATGATGTGTTGCGCCAGATGGTCTCGTCAGATGAGTTGCAGCGGATGCGCGGAAGATCGTGGGTGGAAAATACAGCACAGTCCACAGTTGAGAGTTTGAACTGGGAATAGAGGAGCGCGGCACAACCATTGATGCACACGTCATTAAGAGGCGACGTAGGAGACCTGAGATATTCAATATCCTTTGCATTGAACACTTGACGGGGGAATCCATCATATCGAGGGCGGACCCTCGTAGCGACTGCTCCGGGTTCGATCACAAGACTTTCTTTCGATGGGATGCAGAAGTTGTCGATTTTCAATTTCTATACAGACGTTAAGTAGGAGTATGAAAGTCACGACGATAAACGACAACATACCTTGGGAAGTTGGAAAGTGACACTACCCAAGTACATGGATTCTGTAAAATATTCGGGGACGTCGTCGACTTCATTCATTTCGATATCATTGTCCAGCAAGTCCGTGAAGGTGGCTTGCTCAACATCAACCTTTGGGAGGTCTACCGGGACCTGTACCCTACCGACAGAATGCGCACCCTCTGGCAGCGATTGCGTAACACGCGGGTCGTAGGTCAATGAAAAGGCCTCGGAGTGCGTGCTGTACTGGGGCTGTGGTAGGCAAGGTTGAGCAACGGGCTCATGGTTGGCGGAAGTGGAGGTGCTGCCGGACGATAGGCCTGGTCGCACATGGTAAGCTGTAGGATAGCTACGAGTGTGGCAAACTTACCTTGAGAAGGTTGACCGAGGGGAGTGCTTGTGCTCTCTGACAGCCCTTCCGTGGCACCAAGAGAAGTGCCATGGGGCGCTGGTTGTAGCATGAAAAGGTGCTCTCGCAAAGTCGCAAACGACGCCGGAATGACATCATTGAAAGTAGCATCAAGATGATCAAGTGCTGCTTGACAATCGACAGTGCTTTCATATTCATCCGAACCCCCCACCGTGATAACGGACTGGCAGTCATCAAGAAGCTCTATAAAGTTGCGGGTCGCCTGAATTTCTTCTCGAACACGACGCTCTAGCCCGTCAAGGCGCGTAAGACATGACTGTAAGGCTGGTCTCATTGGATCTCGATCAGGTCGTCTGAGTCTTCTCTAGATGTGTAGATAGGTACAGCGGCGTTGATCTAGATGAATGTATAGTAAGCTCAAGTCGTCTGAGTCTTCTCCAGATGTGTAGATGGGTACAGAGGCGATGGTCTGGATGAATTTATAGTAAGCTCAAGTCATCGTCCACAAAACTTAAGTAAGCCTACCTATACGTTTAGTGGCAAGGGATGTGGTGTGGATTGTGGCCTTTGCGAGAGTGGGAAATCGGACATAATTGTTCAGGGCTTTTATCTATGCTCCATGATAATGGCAGGTCCGGTGGGCTCAAGCCCATGGAGGGTCTGGTGGGTTCATGACCATGGAGGGTCTGGCAGGTTTGTGCATATGGAGGGTCTGGCAGGTTCATACCTTTCCTCATAAATTTAGAACATTGATCCGAATCATCTTCACGAGCTGTACGCCGGTGAACAAAAGTTTTATAAATATTGATAATTGAAGGAGGGACCAGTCATAGTATAGGATGAGTCCAAAACGCGTCGTCGATGGGTCAAAGCGTGATTAGCCGACGTCCGTGGACAGGTTAACGCTTTAGCCGTGACCACTGTGCTCGCCACACTTCTATATTAGGCGGTAGGACCTCGTGCACCTGATATGAGTCGTTCCTACTGTATGAGATTTGATCAAAAAATCAGGTGGGTATTTTCCACGTCTGGACGAACAAGTTCGATTCATGCACCTGGTGTGGGCGGGACGTGAAATGTAGCAGCGTAAGGCGCCCACCCCCAATCAATGACACTGCCTCATTCGACGTTCTCTGGCTGTACGCTTTGACTCAGCCAGAGGGATAAAGGTGGCGGTCTTGATGAGACAAAATCATGTGCAATTGTTCCTCTCTGAAAGCTCGCATGACCCAGGGATAGTGCCCATGCCTTAAGTGTTGAGATGGCATGTACTGCAGCAAGTCCTTATCTTGCGTCAGATAGTTTTGAGCGGAGCTGCACAACGTTGATTATTCGTGTGTAGGTAGCAAAGGAATATGGCGGAGACTATGCAGAGACATTCCCTGGAATTAGTGGTATAAGCAAGTGGTCAAAAAAAACTCGAACAACAGATTGAGGTGCGCATGTATTCATAGCCAAAAAATTAACTCACAGACGGTCTATGTCAGGGTGGTGCCCTCGACGAGGTTGGCACAAGCTCCACCCTGGGGATCTTCAACGGCGTATCTTCAAATTCTGCCCAACCGCCTCGAAGCCCGATCTCCACTACACGCTCAACAATCCTTGCCAGCTCATTGTTCCGCGCACGTTCTGATTCGACATCCCCCAAGCTTTCTTGGATTCTCTCCAGACGCTCTGCGAGTGATGCGACATTCGCAGAGAGCTCCTCGATTCGTTCGTTAACGTCGTCTCGCTGTTTTGACTGACTTCGAGACGATCGCCATGTTTCGCCTATTATTAACAGTGCGGCGACTGAAAATAAGAAGCCTTCCGCTAATGCATTTGCACCATTTTCGATTGCTCTGAGGTGCGAATGAAAAAAGATTGGATGTGGAAATGAAGCAATGCACACCTCGTTTCCGATAATGGCTTGACATGGTGTCTGGCCGGTTCACCGAGGATATTCGTCCTCAGCTTAACTTCGGCCATATGCATCCTCTGAGCAAGGGAGATACATATCGAACGGAAAGTTTCGTGCCTGGAAAAGTCTCGAAATAAAAATTAACAATAAAACCACTGCACATACTGCTTTGCCTGGTTCTTGAGCTGCGAAGAGATGGGCTTCGCAAGTGTCTGTTATATCTAGACTGAGACCTCGAGTTAATGCAGGATATAATCTGGCTGGACTCACTCGAATAACAAGGGTAGCAAGTTTAACCGTAGCCATGTCGCTGTGTGGTATGGGGCCAGAGTCTTGCTAGTCAGAGTAGAGCAAAATAAAATATCAAAGACGCTGGTCTGATGGCCGCCTACAGCACGATGCCGAGTTCGCGCGTCAGCTTAGACTCGGAGCAGTCGGACCTGGGCCAACACCCGGGAACTATCGATAAACCGTCAGAAGAACGTAAAACAAAGGTCTCCAAAGAGTACGACAGCACAGCTTATAGACTTTTCAAAGACTCGCAGTAATTGCGGATTGCTGTGTCCGTCCAAGTTGCCGACCGCCTATCGAGGGGTCGCTCAATCCCATTATGTAAGCCCCTCTTAGCGCTGTGCACCGTTGGCCTTGAGGGTTTTATTACTTATTGACTTGTTATTGACAACGCTTTCTTGTTCACTAACCACAATGAGCTCAACGACGGACTCAGACCCTCTGTTGGCTCTACGCCATGCGATCAAAACAAAATTTGCAATAACATATGTCGCTAATTCTGAGCCTACAACTTCCCTTCTCGCTGCATCTCACATCGTTCTGTCTCCAACTCTTTCACTTCCAAAATCAACTACAACGCGCTATTCGAAGCCTGGCACCTCTGCATCTTCACCGTCGGACTTCTTTACCCTTGAAGCCGTGTATTTAGCATGGCTCCTCCGTGATGCGCCTGTTGCAGAATACATGAAACAGGCTCGAGACAATGGTCTTGCAGTGGGCTTCGTGAGCGTTACGGAGAGGAAAAGCATTGTAGAATGGCTAGAAGGCAAGGTACAAGACTTGAAAAGAATAGTATCACTTACAGGTGCGTGGACATGTAAACTCGACCTGGAGTTGTCACTGAGCTTCCTGCAGCAGCAGAGTCAACAACACCTCCAGGCACACCTACTCACCCCGGTGCATCTACCATACCCCTCATCACCCCGAAGCGCACACCACATGCTGCAGAAACCACCACCACTCCCTCAAAGCGACGTTACGTTGCCGATCAACAAGATGTTGAAGTTGTAAAACGGATCAAGCAGAACGAGGTTGAGCTGCGCGACAGGAATACCGTTCTACGAGGAACAAAACCAAATGTAAGTCTGAATTCCATTCTGTGTTTATTTCTTCAACCGTGTTCCAGAACTTCTCTGCGTTACAAGCTACATACTCTGAAAAATTGAAGAAGCTCAAGGAGACAAAACCTGGGACTACCCCAGTTCCTGCGCCAACTGCTAGCACTCCTATGCAGTCCCGCAAAGCTAGTAAGTCTTCGTCTCAAACATGTTACTCAAAACTTTAAATTGGCCGCAGAAAATTTGTACCCTATCATCATGATTTCATCTTCTCCAACTGCCCTTATAACTATGCATAACGTCAAGCGCTTCCTTCAAGAATCACTGTACGTTCTGCTTTGTGAATGACATAGTTCTCCTGATTGATGTCTTGCTCTCGTAGATTTGAGTCTTCCTCAGCAGCACGTGAACGTGCTGCAGCTGCAGGCAATTCCCGTGCTGAGGATGTCATTCACATTGACAGGCGACGTGTACCGCCTTCCTCATCCTCACAACCTTCATCCACACCTCGCGGAGACATTCAACGGTACTTTGTTGTTGATAGCACTGACGCATTGCAGAAATTTGGTGCGGATGCATGGGAACGTGTTGTCTGCGTGATGACCACCGGCCAAGCATGGCAGTTTCGTCCGTACCGGTGGAGTGAGCCCCGAGCTCTGTTCCATCACGGTAGGCGGTTCTCCTCTAGCTAATTTCAATCATTGATGACCGCGGCCCATTCTAGTGAAAGGCGTATACGTCTCGTGGGCAAATGATCCGCCCAACACGAAGATCAAAGATTGGAATGTCACAGAATTGAAGGTGTGCCTCAGCCTCCTCCTCTTTTCATTTAGACTTATACATCGCGCCAGATCGATCCTCACAGACGACACATTGACAAGTCTGTTGTGGCGCATTTTTGGCAGCTCATCGATGACTGGACAATTGCCAACAAGCCGTGGTTGATCAAGTCATGATGTCCTGTTCTCGATCTGTTTATCGGTGGCAACGAGCCGCCGAAACAAGGACCACCATTGTTCGCTCGTTTTGCACTGGTTTGTACCTTTTTGAGTTTCCATTTACTGGAGACTCGCACTTATGTATCGGAATTAATTTTTTTGTACTCGATATAACGTGTAAGGGCCCGATGACCAACAGGTGAATCTGTGGGCGATTATAAGCCAAACATAAAGAATGTGAAATTGTCTCTATTTGCCGGTCCCCTCGGGCACCGAGATCTGCAGTATAGCGAGCTTAGATGCGCACGTTCACTTGTGTGTGTGTGAGTTTATTCTTCATGCACCATTCTCGAGGACCACCCTCTCGCTCGGTGCTATGCAAGTATTTTTTGATCGAAGTCATTCATGTAAGTCTTAGTCGGCTATCTTCTCACCCTCGATCATTCCTTGACATTGATAATCTGCCACTCAATCTGCTTGCTTGCCCAGAAGGGCACGACTGTCTTCCCTCCGCTACTATATTCAGCCTGCACGCTCACCCCTTGCACCTTCTCGACCAAAACCTTTGGAGCGTCTGGATGCGCCGGGATCTGATAAAATCCACGCCCAAAGTTACTCGTAAAATCAGCCAACCTGTCGATCGCTCCGAACGAATCGAGGAGGTGCGCGACGAGGGGGAGAAGGATAGGAGATGTATAAACCCCTGCTGCACACCCGCTTGTCGCTGTCGCTGTCGATTTTGAAAGGCTAGGATGCGGTGCAGAATCAGAGCCGAGGAAGAATTTCTTGTTGCCGGATTTGATGGCTTCTTGAAGAGCGCGACGATCATCTGGAAACTTGGCGACTGGCTTGCAGAAGTGGAAAGATTGGCCTGCCCAGTCATCAACTGTAAGGGCGAGGTGGTGTGCTGTGATTGTGCATGCGACATTGTCGCCGCAGGCTTTGACAGCATTGACGGCAGCTGCCGTCGTCGCATGTTCGAGAACGATACGCAGTTTAGGGTATTTGTTGGCTAGGTTTGCGAGAACGGGAAGGAAACGTTCCTCAGCGTTGAGGACGCAGGTGTTTTTGGAGTGGTCGGATGGAATTTCTCCGTGAAGATTGAGCACGATGCCGTGCACTTCCATCGCTTTGAATAGCTCGTCGTATTTATCATAGCTCTCGATTCCCTCGTCCGAGTTGGTAGTCACGCCACGGGGATATGATTTAACGCCCACGATACCCGCATTCTTCCAATTTTTGACATCACTGGCATGGAGAGCGTCGGAAAGATAGAGCGTCATGAGGAACTCCACGTTGGACGATCCCGAGTAATCCCTCAACCTTTTCTTGTATTCGATCGCCATCTCTGTAGTGGTAATTGGAGGCACGAGATTTGGCTGCGATCGTCAAATTGATTGTTGTCCTATGAACTGAGAGATAATGATTAGCACGTACCATGACATAGGCAAGATAGAAACCACCCTTATGGACGTGGGGGGTAACGAGCTTCGATAGTTCACCATCTCTGAGGTGAACATGAAAATCAGCAGGGGCGGTTACTTCTATTATGTCTCCGTGATTTGCAGTGGACATGATCGCGATGGGGAGAGCTTTATCGAGCCGAGAGTATACTTAGATCAGCAAAAGTGCCCAAACCTGACGAGGCCTTGGAAGGCCTAACAAGACCATACACGACCGATGCCTTGCGAGGAAATAGCCCCATCTTGGATGCCCTTCTGAGGGCGCGTCTAGGATGGCTTTTCGAGGGTGTGCTAGGTAGATTGACCTTGCGAGGCTGCTGAGGCTTGCAAGGGAATACTAGGTCTTACTGGTAGACCACTCGAAACTTGTGTACATTATGAAGGCCCCAAGAGGCATTGCATTGGCATAGTGACACTGGTAGCTAAAATACAGATCTGACGGTGGGGGTGAGGGGCGTCGAGGCAAACGACGATGGTATTAAGGGTTAAGGGGAAATATGTCTTATTGATGCTGCCCAGTCTTGGGGTGTCGCTGTATTGCACGATTGGGGGGGGAAACTGTCCGGAGGCCAATATATTCGGGTGAGACTACGATAAAGGAATGGTGTGAAGACTAAGTACTAAGTGTGTGGGCAAAGGCGCGAAGCGCTTCCGGCCCCAATCAGAGATCTGCCAAAGAGAAAAAGGTGAGCTGCGAATCCCCAAGGTTGTAGGAGTCCGTAATGACGCGTCGCAGCGAAGCTAAGGGCAACCCAAACAGGTAGGAGGGGAAGGACTACTCACAGGTGGAGAATGCATGCTCTCAGCGAGGCATTGAGAAACGGACAAATTTGTCATGGAGAGCAGGAGTGGCTTGCATGAAAGGTGCCAGGATTTGAGCATGTTTCCGTAGGTACAATTGAAAGGCATCACTGGCCCAGCGTCCTTTCGTTTTGACGACTTCGAAAGGGACATTGCGAAGGAGGTATTCGAGGGTTGATCCAATGCGGATTCCATGGCCCTGAAGGGGTTCCATGCCTGCAGCTCTGGCTGCTGTGGCTACTCGGGTGATGAACTTCTGTTTCGTGAGGGAGCGATGGCCGTTCTTGTAATGATATGCGAAGAGGGCAACTCCGGGAGGAGGGTTGTTGATCTCAATGTGATGAAGGAATGCATTCTCTGGGTCGGAAGGGCCGTTTTGCTTCGCGAACAAGACGTCTTCACCTTCTGTTGATGAGGTTTTGGTTCGAGGAAGGTGGAACACTCTCATTTCAAGGTTGTTCCGGTCACGTTCGACATGCATATTAGATAGCTTGATGTGGAGATCAGGGTTGAAGGATGATAGGGTAGGGACAGTGAATTCGTCGAGTCTTGCTGTACAGTAGAATGTGGTAGTGAGGCAACTATATACTGCTGAGTCCAGGGGAGATTGTAGATTGAGTTGGTCTCGGACTGCACAGATGAATTTGATGGTGTAGGGATGTCTCTTCTTGCATTTTGAAGACCCAGGCGCTAAGTTCTCAGTGGCTTTGAGGAGTGCATCTATCTCCTCATTGTTGAGAACCCAGCGCATGCCATGGAGGATATGCCACGCACGGACTCCAAAAACATAGTTGGCTATTGTTTTTCCGGAGTATGAGCCTGCTGTGACGGTGATGAAGGTTGAAATTAGTGTAGAGTCTGCGGGGGCCTGTTCTGATTCAGGGATTGAACGGGAGTCGCAGAATACGTGGAAGACGAGTAACCCGGAGCCATAGGACTCTCTGGTACTTTCAGCCCAGGCAAAAGCATGACGTCTTGGATTCTGGCCATGTCATTAAGGTTGAGGGCGCCAGGAGCATGTCTTGGGACAAATGGTAGCCATAGTCGGAGTCGGTCTTTTGCAGTGCAATGTGGGCGAAGGGCTGAGGGGATTGGGGTTAAGTCAGTCAGATAGGCTGTGGGTGAGTGGTAGGTTTAGTGGTGTGTTGTTAGTTTGTAGCAGCAGGAACAAACATACTATGCTTGTGACGTTTTGAGGAGCTCTTCTCCTTGTCTTTCAAGCTGAGCATTTGCAAAGGCACGTTCTGCATCAACTGTCTGGAGGCAGGCTTTGGGGGAAGTGTGAACCGAGAGATTGGGGTAGGGTCAGCAGGTCTCGTTTGTGCATAGAGGGGCATCGAAGTCAATGACAAAGTTCCTGATAGAGGGATGGATAGGAAGGGGGGGCAGAAGTAAGGAGCGAGGAGGGTATTTTCCACGGGATGGGTCGTCGGCTGGGTTAAGGGCACTAGGAACGTAGCGGGAGATGATGGTGCAGGATGCAGATTCAGTGATGCTGTGCACATGTTTGAAAATGCCATTGGTAGGGCGGTTGCGGCTGCGTCCTTTCCACCAACCCTCAACAACTCCTCAATTGTCTCTGTAAACCTTAACGTAAGGTATTGGTTTGGATTTGAGGGATTGGATGATGGCGAGGACAAGGAATTCAAAGCCAATGGCTTCCACCCATCCAATGTCGTGGTTGTCATCTTTCCAGCCAGGGATGAGACGCCATGCTCTCCACCAGCCGTTAATCCAGATCGCGATGCCCATGCCTGAGCTAGCATCTGAGAAGGCTTGGGGGTCGAAGACTTCGCATGGTCCTGGGATGAGACGGCTAACTGAGGGTTGGTGTAGGGTTGCGGACCACCACCTGAGGTCAGATGCGCAGTTCCAAGGTGGGGAGTGTGGCATACGAGGGTGGTTACCGAATGTGGGGAGCATGGCCTCCAGTTCTGTGAGGTAGGCTCTTCCAGCTGGAACAACGAGGCAGGCGTGCATGAGTTTTCCAAGTAACTGTTGAGTTTCGACAAGCGTGTGACGAGGTTTGGATTCCCAAGATAGTATGGCGGCCAGGTACTTCTCTTTTTTGATCGTCGGGATCTCGATCGTGCGAGCATCGAGGTCCCAGGTGAAGCCTGTGAACAGGGGGGATGGACTGAAGGGGATGTCTTTTGCAGGCTCCCAGGGTGTGCCTGTCTCGGCTGAAAAGAAGTCGATGTTGTCCAGGCAGCATGAGAATTTCTCGTCTCGTAAGGAGCGTGGGGAACGTTTAGAGAAGTCACGGATGGGGAAGGTGCAGTCCTCGTCAAATTCTTCGAATGTGTCATCTGGGAGGAGTGTTCTGCGGAACCACTTTCTACCCCCAGTGATGCGCATGCCTCCGTCAGCTTCAATTCCCTTGGCTCAGAGAACTCTCTGTTCATTGTACCTTTCAAGGTACTTGAGCAGGATGCGGAAAAAGAGGTGATCATCGACCCACTTTGAGAGTGGGCCGATGCCTTCGCTGCGGAGTAAGTCTGCCCCTGCATCAGCGAGGCCTCTGTTACGAACTTGGCTAAGTTCGCAATGTGAACCTTATTGGGGCTCTCGCATACGGCCTCTGTTACCAGTGGCCTCCGTGTACGGCGAGAGTTCATTAGCACTTCTCGAGAGGCGGGGCTCTCCTTGAGAAGTATCTGCTGGACTTGTCAGTTCGACCAACAAGTGCAGTGCTTGCGATAGGACTAGGCTTGGATGCGACGAGCGACCAAGATTACTTATACACAAGGCAAAGCTCGCTAGGCTTCTAGTAGATGGATCAAGACAAAGGTAGATTAAAGCTAAAGAATACAACAGATGAGAGCTAGCTTTATATACGAAGTATTGAAGCTGAGCTTGAACCGAATTAGTGGACGAAGTCGAGTCATAAGTCGAAAAGTAAAGTACTATAGAATGCGGAGGAACATACAAGTCATAGGGAATGTTCCGTATACCAAAGTAACGGTAATACAAGGCAACGCAGCCAGAGGTCCAAGGGTACAGCCAAAAGAGGAAAGCATAGGTTAATCCAGAGGGCTGGATTAATCCGGTGACTTTGAAGACAGAAGTCATGTGACTTCGAAGACAAAGTCTGGCGATGTGCGAGAGAGGACGAGACAGAGTTCGATGACAATGTGGAATGAAGAAAATGAATATAGGGCCCGATGGGCGGATGTTATCGTAACATTACCCCCGTTTCTAGGACTGAAATCAGCGAGTTCAGTCGTCCATATTAGCATAGTAACACGGGTCGACATCGATGTTGGCGAGCCATTCCGCGGCTTCTTGGGCATTAAGCTCGCGTTCTTGGTCCCTAACTGCAGCTGCCTGGTCATAGGCTGCTTCTAGTGCACGTAGCTGGTCGTAGAACTTGGGGTCAGAAATGGTTTTCCGAAGGATACATTTCCCTTTCAGCTTGGGGCAGAAGTTGATGAGGTGGCAGGGAGCGAACTTGCCACAGATCCTGCAAAAGTAATGGTTGCAGTAGATCTGTTTGTGAGCACCCTTGCAGATACAACAGACGAAATGAGTAGTGCGGAACTCTTGAGTGGTCTGTCCGGCTTCGTACTGCGCCAGGGCAATGGAGGCAGGTGTGTCAACTGTCTGATCCTCGTGAAAATGCTTCTTATGGACGGCGGAGAGGGGAAGTCCAAGGGAAAGAATCTTGGTGGGTAGGGAAGCACGGTGCTTTCCTTTGCTACGGGTAGTACACTTAAGGGGTACTGGTGGAGGAATTGGGATAGGAGTGGGAGTAGGGCTCCTAAGCGGTTCATCAGGAATCTGTGACGTGGGGACATAGTCACGGTCGGGAGTGTAAAGATCGTCACTGGGGGAATTGCCCCGCTCCAGTGATGGTTTCACTTCTACCAAGGTAGAGTTCCGAGAAGGAGGTGAATAGGGAATGTAGCGTTCATCTGATGGGGAGTAGGGGCGCATGAGCTCAAGCTCGCGCTGGGATGCGATAGTGACTTCTGGGTCAATGGGGGAATTGCCCCGCTCCAATGCCTCGATGTCACGTTTTAAGGCGTGGATTTCGCGTTCCTCTCTTCCGATAGGGAGAAGCTCATAATCGTCCTTCTCTTCTTCTAATGCAATAGCGATGGCGTGATCTAACTCAATTTGTTCGACCTGGTTGACTATATCGGCGACAAATGGGGTATCCTCTCGATTTTCTTCAACAGAAGGAGAGGGTGGATAAGGAATGAATGGGGTGGAGCGACGTTCAAAGACGTCATGCTCAACAACCTCCAGGTCGGAATCGGGTGGAGTGTTCCACGCACGTTCCTCGTCAATAGCCGCAACGGCTTCTTCAAAGTGTCACAACTTGAGCAGCTCAAGGGTGTGCTGCTTGATGCGCATCATGGGGTAGCATGCCGGGAAGGCACTGAATTCTCCTCCAATCTGCTGGAGTTCTAGGGCAGGGAAAGTCAGGGCGTCTGACTGACGGAAGATTTCGACGAGGTGGGCCAGGGCGGTATCCCTGGTTCGGTAGATGTATGCGTCTAGGCGTTTCGCATACTGTAGGTCTAGGATGACGGCCTCCCAGTAGGTGTACTGGTTTTTCAGTTCATAGGCAGGACGGGCAAAAGGAACTCTGGACATGTATGCGGATGATGAGGAGGATGACGAGGATGAGAGAGCAGAGGAGGAGGAAGAGGACATTTTCTGGATCCAGGTTGGCGGTGAGAGGTCAGGATGCTGGGGATCCTCTACACGCTTTCAACCTCTTCTTATACTTCTTCAGAATCTCCACTGTGGATCTGAATTCTGATTCAGGCAGCCAAGTCCTTTCTGTCGAGTCATACCCTACCCATGTCACCAGATATTGGCGTCTTGAGCCGGTTCCTTTGTGTCGGAGGATTTGCTCTATTTCGTAGTGTTCCTCCCCGTCGATCAGGTCAGGGGGCAGTTCCAGGAAATTCAGACCGTGTACTTCAGTCTCCTGATAGGAGGAAAGTTCCGATGCATGGAACACGGGGTGAACCTTCCAAGTTGCTGGCAACTTCAGTTTGAAGGTGATCTGCGAAAGGACCTCGGATACTTCAAATGGTCCATAACGCTTCGGGGCGAGTTTCTTCGACAGTAAACCTGTGATCAAGTGGGCTGCCGAAAGCCACACTTTGTCACCTTTCTTCCATGGTTGGTACTTCTGGCCATGGGTTCGTTCCGACATCCTCTGCTGTGCCAAGCTGTGACATGCAAGGGCTTCTGCTCTGATTTTCTTCAAGTACTCCACTTGGTTCTCTGCCGCAGGGAGTGACGATTCGGGGAATGCGGGGGGTATTCCGTGTGGTTCGTGGCCCATCATAAGGAAGAAGGGAGACGCGTCCCTTGTGCTATGCTTCCTAGAATTGTGGACAAATTTGGCCATGTTCAGGCGTTCAGCCCATTCCATGGGGTTCGTTCTGCAATAAATCCGGAGGTATGTCTCTAGCTCCTGGTTCATTTGTTCGGTCTGCCCATCTGTCTGTGGGTGATAGGCAGTTGAGAGGGCAACTTCGTAACTGAGAAGTCTGCCCAATTCTACTGCAAGTTTTGAGGCAAATTGCGGGCCTCTGTCTGAGATGATCTTTTCGTAAAGACCAAATCTTCTGAATACGTTCTTGAAAAATAATTCAGCCACCCCGGCCGCAGTAATCGTTTTCTGACAAGGCGATAGAATTACCCCCTTCATAAGACCATGGTCTACCACAACCATGATAGAATCAAATCCGTCCGACACGGGCAAGTCAGTGATAAGATCAACAGATATCTGGGAGAAAGGGCGCGTCGCACTAGAGGGGATAGGCATAAGCGGCGGTGTCGTGGGGTGGGTGTTAACCTTCATTTGCTGGCACAAAGCACAGCCATCAATGTATTTTCAAATAAAGGTGCCCATTCCAGGCCACCAATAAGACTTCTTCATGTTCCATTCCATGATAGATCTGCCGGGGTGTCTGGCGGTCGGGTGATCGTGGTGCAGTTCAAGGATTCGCTTGCGCAAGTCCCTGGGGACGTAAGCGCGATCCTTATAAAAGAGTACACCATTCATAAATTTCTAGTTAGCTAGCACTGACTTCATTGGGGGAGTGCATATGCCGTTCAAGGCATCTAGCACGGTTCTGATTGTATGGTCTTCAGGGTTGGCGGAGAGCTGTTCAAATGCTGATACAAGCTCAGTGTCAATCATCTTTACGAATAGAGAGTCGGGGAGCAGGACAAGATCTTCATTATCGTTGTCTGCGTGGATGTGGTCAGGTTGGCGGGATAAGGCGTCGGGGGCAGCGAGCTTCAATCCAGGTACATGGTGGAAAGAGAGGTCGAAATCGGAAAGTGTCAGCTGCCATCGTGCCTGTCGTCGTGTCAGTTTCTGAGCTGACCGGAAATACAGGAGGTTCTTGTGATCTGTAAAGATGATGACCGGGTGCGGGTTCCCTTCTAGGAAATGGCGCCATTCCTTCAATGCGTGAATAACAGCTAGTAATTCGCAGTCATAGATCTGGTAATTGCATTCTGTGGGGTTCAATGACTGTGAAAGATATCCGCAAGGGTGATAAGCCCCGTTTTCATCTGTCTGCAAGAGCACTGCTCCTGTTGCATGCAGGGATGCGTCCGTGGCCAAAGCGAACTGCTTTGCCAGGTCTGGGTTCCGAAGAACTGGTTCTGAGGTGAAGCATTTCTTCAACTTCTGAAATGCTGCCTCGCAAGAGTCATTCCACGAGAAAGATACGTCTTTCTTCGTGAGGTCTAAGAGGGGGCGTGCGGTGTCCGAGTAATGAGAGATAAAGTGCCGGTAGAAGTTGCAAAAACCGAGGAATGATCTGACATCCTTGACTGATGTCAGGGTCTGCCAATCGCTGATCCCCTTGAGCTTGGTGGGGTCCATGGCGACTTGTCTGGGTCTAATGATCATACCGAGGTACTCAACTTCCTGCGTGTCGAACATGCACTTTTCGGGTTTAAGGAATAGCAATTCCTCTCTCAGCTTCTGTAAGACAGCCCGTGTCCTCTTCTGGTGTTCTTCAAGTGTCTTCGAGAAAATCAGGATGTCATCCATGTACATGATGAGCCATCCTTCATTGATTTCCTTGTCGAATGTCTTGTTCATATACGCCTGGAACGTTGCCGGTGAATTGCATAAACCGAAAAACATCACTTTGGGCTCGAATAGCCCAAATGACGTCAAGAATGCTGCCTTCCATCTGTCGTCGGGGTGTATCAGGATGTTGTTATACCCAGAGCGTATGTCCACTTTCGTGAAGTACTTGGCGTCTCTGAGTTTTGCAATGAGAGGGGGTATGAGAGGCAGGGGGTACGCATTCTTGACCGTCCATTCATTGATGTAACGGTAGTCCTGACAGGGGCATAGTGAACCGTCTTTCTTTCCTATGAAAAAGAATCCCGATGCTTGAGGGGATTTTGATGGCTGTATGAAGTCCTTCTTCACATGTTCATCGATAAAAGCCTTCACCGCTTCCGTTTCCTTTGGGGATAGCGGGTAGGCACGGGAGGATTTTGGTATGAATCCCTCCTTCGTGTCGATTCGGTGGTCTATGCCGGGTCTAGATGGCGGCAATTTATTCAGACCGTCTTTCACGAATATGTCAGCGAAGTCGTGGAGGTATTCCGGTATGAGTTCCTCGAAACTCTTCTTCTTCGTTTCTTGCGCTTTCTCTCGCGCAAACTCCTGAGCCTTGTTGCTCGTCTTCTGGAGGTCATTCTCCAAATCTTCTTCAGCTTTCCGGGCCTTCTGGATTAACCATACGTTTCTTAACGGATATGGTGTCTTCTTTGTCATTTCTTTCTTTGATGTCCCGTCGCGTGTCAGCGGCGTATCAAAGGACAGGTTCTCAATCAGGCGGACCTCGGTCGCGTCCTGAGAGTATTCGATCAAGACTTCATCGTCTAGCAGAGGATAAGAGGCGACATCTTTAACCTCTGGCGCGATCTGCGCTTCGTTTACCCATACGTCTTGTAGGGTATCAAAATCGGGTTCGACAACAACCGGGGTCAGTTCCTCCGGTTCCTTGGACTTCTTGGCCTTTTTAGCCTTCTTCTTGGCTTTTCTAGCCTTCTTCTTCTTGAGGATCTCTATGATTTCCTCAATGACGTGCTCGACCCCTGGGTCTAGAGCTTTGAGGGGAGTGAACGGCTGTTCCTCTTCATCCTCAATCATTGGCTTTTTTCCATGGAATATGTAGGGAGCCACCCCTTCCTCTCGTTGAAGTTCATTGATCGTCTCTTCGTGTTCTCGCGACGTTGGAGTCGCAGAGAGAGAGATCGTGTTCTTCACCCAGTCGATGTCTGGGTTCATTGCGGAAAGCCATGGCTTTCCAAAGAGAATGTCATCGTTCAGCCCAAGCTGGGTAACGTTGAATTTCCCGAACATTACACGCTTGTCAAGTCTGATAAACAGCATGCAATAGAACCATACTTTTCTGGCCTTCGAGTGACTTCCATCGACAGTTGTGATATGGAATGGTCTGGTGAGTTCATGGAGCATGATGCGATTCCGGCGACAGAATCCAGCATTGATGAATGATGCTCCAGCTCCCGAATCAATGACTGCGGTCGATGCAATGGTTTTGGTGCTCTTTACTGAGAACAGTGTGACGGGGACGCGGAATTCATTTGATTTCCCTACACACTTAGTATACAGAGCATATCTAGGAGACACTGATGTTGCTACAGTTCTCCTCCTCAAAAATCCTTCTTCTGAGGGACGCGGTCGCCTCCTCCTTGGATCTTCTTTCCTGGTTCGTTCTTCTGAGTCGGGACCTTTCCGACTCGCAGCTTTCGCAAAGCTGACGTGAGATGGTCTTCATTGTCGCGAATCTTCAGTTTCTTCAGGGCCGAGGCGAGGAGGGAGTCGCTGTCCTCTTCATCGCTTTCGTCGGCACCTTCTTCATCATCAGAGTAGCCCTGGCTATCTCTTACCGGTTTCTTTCCTTTCTTTGCTTCTTCGGATTCTCCTCTTCGAAGCTTCAGGTGGAACTCGTGATTATTCGCGTGGTGTCCCTTCTGGCCACACTCAAAGCAGCGCCCTTCCTTCATTAGGGTCGCTCGCTCTTTCAGAGTGAGGGTTCAGTCTACGTCCATCACATCTGGGTCTCTTCTAGAGACATGCGGTTTTGGGATGAATCGGGTGCCACTAGGCTTGTGGACTTTCTTCTGGGCTTCTCCAATAGCCTTCGCCCTTTTATAGTTGGCGTCGAGGTGGGTGGCGACCGTGTACCATTTTTCAATGGTGTCAGGTACGTCGACCATCCCGCAGATTGTCTTTCTGAGCTGGGGGTGCAACCCGTGCTCAAAGAAATAATTCAAGGAGACACTCTCCTTCATCGAGGCTTGAGCCACTAAAGTCTTGAACGTAGTGATGTATTCTTGCATGTCATCGCCCTGTTTTAGCATCTCCAACTTGGTCATTGCCAAGACTTGCTGGTCTGGCGCGAGGAATGCTTGCGTAAAGCTTTTCCTAAACTCGTCCCATGTCCCATAATTGGGTGCAGCAGGGTCGGCGAATATCTGTGCATAGTAGTTGTTCAACCAAGTCGCGGCGGTACCTTCCCTCATATAGGCAAGGGCGGTACCAACTTGTTGCGCGGCAGACTTGTAGGTCTCTCGGTTCAGCACGAGATAAGATGTGACTCCATAGAGCCATCGCTGCGCGAGATCTGGACTTCCATCAAAATAGAACAGAGCACCGGCTTTTAACTCGGTGGGCTTCGGTTTGTCTTTGTCGCTCATTCTGAAACTGGGGTTCACAGAGAGTTGTCTGGGGGGTTTCTCTTCTGGGAATTCTTCTGACGATGTTGAGGCTGTGCCTTCGTCGAGCTTCTCGTCGGTATCGGTAGGGTGTATCTCATCCTCTTCCCGATCTACGTAAGGAGGTCTTTCCTCGTTACGGCTAACACCTGGGGCTGGCACCCAGAGTGAATCTTCTTCGGCGGTTGGGGAGTCTTCACGTGGATCTCTCTCCCAAGCAAATCTTCGTCTCCAAGAGGTGGAGGACGTCGTTCCTTGCGATGATAGGAACGGTCAGTTAGAGCTTTAATCTTTTGTTACGAACTTGGCTAAGTTCGCAACGTGAACCTTATTGGGGCTCTCACATACGGCCTCTGTTACCAGTGGCCTCCGTGTACGGCGAGAGTTCATTAGCACTTCTCGAGAGGCAGGGCTCTCCTTGAGAAGTATCTGCTGGACTTGTCAGTTCGACCAACAAGTGCAGTGCTTGCGATAGGACTAGGCTTGGACGCGACGAGCGACCAAGATTACTTATACACAAGGCAAAGCTCGCTAGGCTTCTAGTAGATGGATCAAGACAAAGGTAGATTAAAGCTAAAGAATACAACAGATGAGAGCTAGCTTTATATATGAAGTATTGAAGCTGAGCTTGAACCGAATTAGCGGACGAAGTCGAGTCATAAGTCGAAAAAGTAAAGTACTATAGA